>PVHX01018753.1:0-36147 GCA_004024805.1 Geosciurus inauris
AAAAAAAAGAATGGATAAAGAAAGAAACAAAATGTAAAAAGAAAAGAAATTGTGATCAAACCAAAGAGTTACATGGACATAAATCCAATACAATTTCCAAGTTAAATCTATATAAATGTTCTTGTAGTAATGTCCTTTGGTTTCAGTAGTTTGTTCGTGGTAGTACATCAGTATCACTCTTCTGTTTGCTCAAAGTCTGAGTATATGTCTGATGGTTTCTCTGTCAGACTGTCTTCTAGTTTCCATTTGCTTTTAGTAACCTGCCTTTGTTTCCAGGCTTCTTTCTTTCTTTCTTTCTTTCTTTCTTTGTTTATGTCTGTATTTTGTCAATTTTCTCCAACAGCTCTCTTAAAGGGACAAAACACATGAGTATGAATGCAAACTTGTTTCTTGACTACTGGTGAAACCTGCCTTCTAATACTTCAGCAGCCCCTGTACTCTGTCTGGTATCTATTGAACTTCTAACACAAGCTCAAAGATGTCTATTGTGACTGTCAGATATAAATTGGACAAACCCCATTAACAAAGTTTACTAAGGAGCCTGGAAACTGTCGGAGTATTGGTACAATTTTCTCACAGAGAATTTAGCTCTTTCAACCCCACTCCCACCCCTGCTTTTGCTTAAGATTCCCTGTTATCATCAAACAAAACTGTAAGACGATTGCACACTTTCCGAAACAAGGACATTCTTTCAAGCTACATCCAGGTTCCTGTAGATCTTTTTGTCTTGCATTTGTGTGCGCTTTAGTTAGCATATCCAATGTATTTCCTGTCTTTGTCATCTTTCTAAACATTGCAACCTGTAATACACACTGAGCCCACAGGAGGAAAACATGTTATTTTGATAATAATGTGCTAGCAGCAGAAATTATTAAGATTGAAGAGCAGTTATTAAAGTCTATTCAAACGTGAAAAGATGATGGTTGTGATGGACCTACATTGAAGTATCAATTAAATTTCTATTTGTAGCATAAACATAGGTCAGGACTGGACATGCATATTGTCTATAAATAGCTAGGGATGCTTATTCTTCTGTAACAAACAACAGAATATACCCAACATATAAGGATCATTTTATTTTGTCTTACAATCAGAGATAAATAGTGAACTATTACTGCCATGCAATTAGCAGTCTTTTTTCTTCTATCTCCTTTCCCACTATTTACAAAGAGAAATCAAATCTGCTTTGCAAGAGGGAAAATTATGTTCATGAATTCTAATTTTAGAAAGTAAAACCAGAACATTTGTCTTGGAGGTTTAACAAGTATACATAATACATCCCATCCATGGTATATGCAGAAACTGAGTCCTGTTTTACAAAATCTGTGGATATTTAAGAATAAAAATATTTTAAAGTATGTTACATTTTTATTTAAATGAAAAATTTCAATGATGTGGCTTGAGAAAATTCGTGATTTTCAAAGAACCTGTGGATTTACTCACAGATTGCTTAGAAAAATCCAAGTATGCTTCATGAATTTTGTTAAATTTTACTTGCTGCATATAAATGGTTTATGGAAACATTAAATTTGGAACATAAATTCTCTATGGAACAAAACTAGAACAATGTGCATCAACTGTGGGAATGGGTGCTGCTTAATTCTGCTTTTCGATATGGGATACTGAAGTTTTGAGCTCACTTTTATTGAAGTGTGATACATTGGCATATCAAATCCTACATAGAGCATGGGACACAAACCAGCTATGCTTGTGTCTGTTTCTTCATTCTCTAAATAAGTCTCCACTGCTCCTATAAACAGAATGCATGCCCTTTATTTAGCAGATCTTACTTCTTCGTTGGTTTCCACACTTCATGGGATGGGAATTGAAATCAACAGCCATTTATATATCTGGGAAAAAAGATTTTATTGAATGGGAAAAGCAGATTTTCTTTTCTATTTGGTATATTTTGCTCTTTCTCTTGTAAATTCTTGGGCAGAAAACAGTGATCAAGACAAACTTACTGGGTGAGTTGAAATCCTATCATTTCAGATAATGAAAGCTATTCCTTTAACAATGTTTATTAAGCAAAACCACTTAACATTTATTTATTTTTCTTTCAGCACAATGACCAATTTTCATTACACATCATGTGGCAATATCTTTTTAAAAGTAATTAGTTCTTACCCAGTTAACACTGTAGATTGTGAAATTTATTGACAGTATAATAATTTTAGAAAGGAAATTCTTCATTTGTATATTATGTTACTAGATTTCCATCTGTAATTTCAAGAAAAAAATATCTGGCTATGGTCTTGAAGCTCTATGAGGAAATTTTTCTTATGCTAATTATAAGCTTAGTAAACTTAAATATTTGAGATATTTGTGGTTTTGAGAGGTTTTTTTTCCTTCTTTTGCTAATGGGATTAGAAAATCCTGAACCCTGAAACCTAATAAAAAAACTAAATAACCATTTCATTGTATTCTCTCATATTTAGTATTATTCATTGGAAGCAGAACAGAACAATGCTAAAAAGAATACAGAGGATAATGCACTCTAATTTCTACTCTTACATAATCTTTTGAAAACATCTAAAATTTGCAATCTAAGGTTTAAACATGCCTGAATTTCAATAAATCTAGTTCCCAAAATGATAAAATTGAGCATTAATAATTCTAACAGAATTACTGTATCCTGTTTTAGTATATCTATGTACATCCATTATAACATCTTCTGTAGCAAGAAAACTAACTTGTTTCCTATCACTTGTCTATGGGAACATAAAAGATCTACGTTTTCATTGGAAGGGGACTAAGACAGCATTTAACCAATGAGATGATTCCTAACAAAATTTCAAAACCATCTTGCTTGCCCTTGGTGACTGTATTTTTGTTGTTGTTTTTCTTTTGGTACTGGGAATTGAACCTAGGGGCAATTAACTGCTGAGCCACATTTCCAGCCCTTTTTAATTTTTATTTTGAGACAGGGTCTCTCTAAGTTGCTTATGGCCTGGGAAAATTGCTGAGGCTGGCTTTGAACTTGTGATACTCCTGCCTCAGCCTCCCAAGCTGCTGGGAGTATAGACATGCACCACTGCACCTGGCAGCCACTGTGTATTCTTAAAAAGAGAGTTCTTTTCTGTATTTTAATGCATAGTGTTCCTGACTGAGTAAATGTGAATAGAAGAAAATTAGAGTTTTTCACTTCTTACAGTCTTCCATCTCCCATACTTAGGTTTAAAAATTCCTTTATGATCAAGGATTAACACAACTCTGAAATAAAAGATAAGGATCTAACAAAAATGCCTTGAAAGAGATGGACAGAATGCATCTTTGATGAGACAGATAAAGAGTTAAAACTTATCTTTGGATACTTGAAAAGCTGTTTAATTGTTTGTTTTTTTTTTTCTATAAGAAACCCTTGGTAGGAACTGTTAAATTATCAATTATTTAGTCCCTCAAGACTAATGGCAGTTTTTTTCATTAGTTAGATTTAACATAAATGATTACTTAGAAGTCACCTCCTCAGAAAACAGAAGCTGCGTTCAATTCCCAGTTTTTCTTCCTGCCACCTGACCAGAATATCAAACATTTGAGGGACTGTCTATAAATGTACAATGACTTATATTTTCCTTGAGTTTCCAGAGGAAGAGGGTAAGGCAAAGAATACAATGAATGCTTGACTCCAGAGGCTGAGATTCTATTTGAGTCAGGTGTGGATTTAGAGGAAATATGCAGAAAAGAATCTTATATAGGAAAAATGACTCATAAATGTGTGAGGAGGAAAACTTTAATGTCAATGTCCACGTTTCCTGATTAAAATATGGGCATTTGCATCATGTTCCAGCATTCTAAATATAAAAGTAGCTAGGATATCTCTAAGAATCATTCAATTCTTTTTCAAGAACAGTAAGAAAAGAGGTTAGAACTCTAACATTCTAATAATAAGTGTTCTCCAGCATAATACCATCATAGTAATGAAATGTGTTAGCTTATTTGTGTGTTAAATTAAATGCACAGCTGATGGAGAAATATTTTGGAATTTGAAAAATAGGTCATTAGTTAATGTTTCAAAATAAACAAATAGGCCAGTGGTCAGGAGTAGCAATATATTTACATTTTGACACTTAGAAATAATTTGTTAAATGATATCTTTAGGCATGCTTTTCAGAATATTTAAATTATAAACACACATTTAAAAGTAAGGCAACAGGAAATACTACTAATAAAATGTAAGCATTCCTCCACATAGCATGCTTGCTAAAAGTCATTGCTACAAAAATGACTTACTGCATGTTTGTTTTCAGCCTACAAAATTCATGATATTGCTGGAAATACCCACACTAATCTTTCGAAAATAATGTTAGAAATTTTTTGTGAAGCTACCTATTTAGTCAATATTCAGATTTTTTCTGAATGCTAAAAATGCTTTATATATTTTAAACCAGAATTCCTCCACGACATGCATATGGAAACTGGGAAAATGTGAACTTCTGTGAAGGGAATAGCAACCTAGGAGCTTTGGGATCTAGCTTGACTTGCCAAGCAAAGCCGATCACCCAGGCCTCTCTGAGAGCCAGGGTTAATCATAGCAGGTGAGTTCCCTAGAGAATATGTGTTAGGATGATTACTCTATAAATATGAGATAATGAAATCCTCACCAAAAAAGAGACACTTCTTTAATCTACACTCAGAATTTTACTTAGTAAAATCTTAATGAACAATATGACCTTGACTCTGAATTATACTATGTCCAGCATCCAGCTGCTTCTCACCAACTCCAGTGCAATTGACCTACAAGGCACCTGTATCTCCTGCCTGGATCACTGCCATACTTCCTAAGTTGTCTCCATGTTTCACCTTTGCTAAGTACCATGACTGCAGCCTAACCTGCTCCTCACACAGAAGCAGGACATTTTTAAAAGGACACTTTTAAAGCTAGAGCCAAATTATATTTGCCCACTGCACAAGCTTTCCAACACCTTCCCATCCCACAAAATCCCAGATTTTAACCATGGCCTGTCAGGGCTCCCTGTGCACTGCTCACTCCACACCCTCACTCTATCTTCCAACACTATCCATTGTCTCTGTTTGCACTCTCTTCAGTATAATGGGCTTTTACTCTTCCTCAATTACCCTAATAAGATTCCACACATTTGCTCTTGCTATGCCCCTGGTCTGGAAAATTCTGGATATGTCTGTTCCTCCCATTATCCTCTCATTCAAAGCTCAGCTCAAATGCTGCCTTACAGAGTTCTTTCCTGATAGCCTTGCAAAACCTGTCATATCCAACTTCCATCATTCTTTTACTTACATCTTAGTATTATGGCCATCTGATTGATTATATATGTGTTTACTGTAAGCATAAAATGTTTTTCCTTACTTTTATCTCCTTGACATCTATAAAAGTCCCAGACTTAAAACAAGTATTCAATAAATATTTGTTGGGTAAAAGAATGAATGGATACTAATGAGTCTCAGAAATATGTAAATCATAAGATCTCTCAGGATGATACCTATTTCTTACACACCATAATTATTTCTCCTCCCGGTATTACAATGATACTTCTATTTTATATAATTCATTTGTTTCTCAAGATTTATTCTTTGATAGGTTCACTATTTGTACTTTTAAATTATTAATATTTATGACATAGTTCCATTAAAATAAGTAAAAGTAACCATTGTCATTTATTGAGCATAGCTTTGTAAAGTTATAGGAGTCAAAGAAGGAGCTATTATATAATAAAAATCGAACAACTCCTATTGGATTTCCCCAGTTTCTCAGGCTTTTGTATTCAGCTTATCAAAATATCTAGAACTGAAATTATTCTATAAATTTCTAGGAATATTTTAGTTCCAGAAACAGATCTTGGATTTCTGCATATTTTTTTCCAAGCCCTTGCCCACTAATTCAGTATTTCAACATTCATTTTGTACTATTAGTCAAGAGCACTCTGTTGAGTGACTGAGATCCTGCCTTGAAGGAGTAGTCTCTAAGGATGAAAGAACAACATGAGGAAAAATGTGGTAAGTGCCATGAAGCTGTGCAGGATAGAGCTGAAAGGTTGGTAGAATTTAAAGAGTTTAAGTGTAGCAATAGGAGATAGGGGAGATATACTACAGAAGGTGACATTTGAGTTAAACCGCATTCGAACATCCAGAAAAGAATAAGGAAAAATAATTTCAACAGAAGGAAATAGCATCAGCAAACTCAAGAGGTATATGTAACAAACAATAAGTTCACATAATAATAGGAAACTTGAGTTGCAACTATTTATACACTTAAATTCTATGTATAAGAATGCACTGATACGCAATGTGCCTTAATGTTAAATGCATTTGTATAAACAGTTGAAAAACATGCTTAAAAATAAAAACTTCTAGGTTTCCCTATTTTTACAAATTAAGATGAAAATAAATTCTCAGTGATCAAGATATAAAAGCCATTAAAAAATAATAACATACTATTGTAAGCCATGTGTTCATATTTAGCATTGAGCACTACAGAAAACAAATTACACAAATTTTACAACATTCTTTATATTCAAAGTAATCAGGATACGTGGCATATTAAAGTGTTTTAATATTACATGGTGAGATGTATGCCTGCATGTGCCCATTAAGATGCCTCACACATTTTGTATGCTGAGTAACTGAAAACCTGGGGAATTTGCTAAGGAAACTTAGAGTAAAACTGCTCTTCCTTTTTTTTTTTTTATTTTACCTTATTTCAAATGAGAATCAACATTTTATCTTCCCATGTGCAATTTATGACTTCACTATAACTCTCTTGCTCCATTCAAGTACATGGCCAAGGAAGAGAATGTCACCTTCAGTTAGAGTGTCAGCACTGTGCATTTTCTATATCTGAAATCTTTCCCTTTATATGGTTTCTTTTTTAAATGAAAAATGTCAACATTTCCATGCAAAGTGGATTTAGAGCAGTGCAAAACACTTACATGAGGTGTTGGGGGACCCAAGAAACATCAGCCCCTCCGTTACCCAGCACAGGCTCAACGAGTTGAGGATTGTCAACTGAGAGTTCTTCCTCTGGGGGTTACATTTGGTTTTTTATATATTCAAATAATAAAATTAGATCTTGCCTGAAACTACACTGATTTAATGAGTAAATGAGAACAAAGATGAAAAGAAAATTGCTGTTTATTTTTTCAGTCTTTGCTTAGAGAATAAATATTTTGGGAAAAATACAAGTTATATTTCACACTTGAACCCCATATTTAATTTTGGCAATTACATTGTTACCTCATCTGAATTAATGCTTAAGTTATCTTTCTAGAATGTAAATTTCTAGAATATAAATGGTAATCCTCAAATCACTGCCATTTTCCTGATATGGAGCAAGTGCTACACGAATGTGGTTGTGTAAATGAGCCATGTGCTCACAAAGGAATTAGATGGGATTCCCAGAATAGAGTAACCCACATAGTTGTGAAGTTTCTCTGTAAGAATGGGATGTTGTGGACATGCATCTATAAACTCATGATTTTTGTGAGAACTCTCCCAGCAGGCTGCCTTCTAATTTGAATACAGCTCTTCCTTCTAGGTGCTGGCCTGCCTTGCAGATTCCAGCCTTGCCAGCCTTCACAATTACATGAGCCCATTCTTTAAAACAAAACAAAATGAAAATTTTCTTGTGTGTGTGTGTGTATATATATATATATATATATATACACACATCCTAGTGGTTACTTCTCCAGAGAATCCTAATATAAGATAGTTGTATGTCTAGAAGATGATTATCTGAATACTGACTAGCCTTTTCAGGAATATTTTGCTATCACAAGCATTGGTAAATCCTGCCACAAATCCCTCTAAAACCTTGTTTTAAAACTACGTCAATAGAACTCTATTGTGTGTGTTAATTTTGCTTGTACTCTGAAGTTATTTTTGTGTTGAAATTTTTCCCACATGGAGGCTTTCTAGGGGTGGGTACATCTCTAGAATATGCTGAGAGGCAGCCATATTGAAAGTTCTTTTTGCTCTATGCTCTGGCCAACCCATTGGCAATGGCCCTGGATGGCATAGGGTTGATATCAATGAAAGAACAGAAAATGATAGAGAAAACACATGAGAAAATTCTGTGCCCCCACCATTTTGAGCAAAATTGTTTCTGCTTTCTGCAAAAATTAATACTATATGATAAAATGATGTGGATGGAAACGTTCTACTTTTGTGATTAGATGATCAAGAATTTTTAATAGTTATTAGAAAGGTTTTATCCAATGTGTCTATTAGGCTATACAATTCTTTATATGATAAGATGATTTTCTAGGTGTTTATTATGTCCTGTTATTTTAAGTATTTATGAGTGAGGCAGTTTTAGTAGATTCCTCTACAGAAATGTTGAATGGGAGCCTTTCTTTGAAAGGATATGCTGAATTTGATGGTGAAATCAGTTGAAGTACTTGGTGTAGGGGTGGACAGTAATTTGAGCAGAAATTTTCTTAATGGTTAGTTTAGATGGAGGATCAACTTGTTCTGCCATATATAATTTGGAGTCTTACTCCCTGGGAGAATAAGGGGCATAAGGCTCTAGATTGAAACTCCAGTAGCATTTCACTCATGCCCTTAAATGGAGATTTCTGGTAATCACTTTAACCACTGGTAACTCTTTTTTCTGAAAAACTCACTCCTCATTACCATGTATGTGTAGGTTACTGGTTAGCTGTCTTTGTGAATATTAATTTAGATGAAGAATTTGTTCAAATTTTTATTTTATTTTATTTACATTAAAGCCATCTTTTACCTCTTTTCCTACTTTTGTATGTTGCCTCTTATTTATTTCATACCTGTTTCTTTGGGAAAATGTTTCTTACCCTGCTTTTGACCCTTCTTGAGTAATGAGCTCCACCAACACAACACTCAGAATCCCCCACCCTGCCCCATTCATTCTGCACCAGAGAGCATTTAATTGGAAAGATGGGAAGAAACCACTGGGCATGTGATCTCCATATCTCCTTTCTCTTCCTTGTTTTTTCTCCTTCACTGTATCCCTCTCTCTGTGTCTCTCTTCATCACATTTTCTCTGTTCCTCTCCCTGGGAAGCTGTTCTGCCTGTACAATGTATGCTCTGCAGATGGCCTCTGGGTTCTGAGTGTTCATCTTACATGCTTTAAGGTGTGAGCCATACTATACAAAATTATCAGCTATAGCAGTAATAATGGTACTTTCTATCACCAGTTGTTTTGCTTTTTGATTCATTTCAAGACTTGTGTGGGGAAGAAGGGTGCTATTTATTGACTTCTCAAAAACACAAAGTATTTAATGCATGGCTTGAAACAAACTTACTATCATTTTCTACACAGGAACAAGTATTACCAATGTATATTTCCATATATTTTATACTATTATTGTGATCTCCCATTTTCTTTTTTAATCATAATTTAGAAATATGTAGTAAGGCCTAATTTAACACATTATTAATTTTCCTTTAAACAATATAAATAGATTTATTTAATTATCCTGATACTTCATTTCTCCAAGGCAGAATGATAATATGTACAAAATTAGAGTTGTAAGTCAAAAAATATAGGTGAAGACTTTTGATGACAAACACCTGTAGTCAACCTTTCCTTGCTCTATTAGGAAATATAAACTTGACCAAAAACAAAATAAGGAGATTTAGCAACTTCTTTTTAAAATATTTTTTATCAGTTTGCACAATTTTGAAGAATTGACATATGCTACCATTACAAAATATTTTAATTCTCTATTACTTTAAAACACACAAAGAGTAAAGGGTGGTGACTCTTTCCTGGTCCTGTGTAATAATTTGTTCATTCCTTCCTTGAGTATTCCCATTAATTCAGATATTATATATTGCTCCAATAAGGAAAAACATGAAAACAAGAGCAAAATAAAACTCTACCTTCTTGGACAGGGAATGTAGAACAGTGGTAGAGCATTTGCCTAGCATGCAAGAGATCCTGGGTTCCAGCCCCAGCACCAGAAGTAAAACAAAACAAACCAACCTACAAAAAAACTATCGTATCACTTATTCTCTCAGTAATTAAAATATCCATATCATGTTAGCATCTAATGTTTAACAACATAAAAGCTATGACAATACAGTCAAAAGTCTTGAAACTAGTTGTATTGAGAGACAAATTCAAGAGTCCACTAAAGAACATGGTCTGAGAACATACATATGTCACAGTCAAAGCTTGAGAGGTGCCTCATAAAGAACCATTTTGATACTGAGAAGTTCATTTGAGACAATCAATCATTAGCAGGAAGGGATGACCCATCCCAGGGGGATCATCATTGTAGCTGTTGTGACAGCTACTGAGAATCTTGCTGAAGTTATTTCCACAAAAATGAAAGAACAGCACAGAATGACAGGGGCTACTTTTCATGGCACTTGAAATCTCTCAGGGCTAGCATGGAACAACTGAGTCTACGTGACCAAAGTAGAAAAGTGGCCTTTGTCTCTATGCCTCACCAGCTTTATCCAGATTCCCAGGTCACCGTGCCCCATCGTAGTCTCCATTTAGCACTCACAGTGTGTTCCTTTGCTACCTCCTTGGAATTTCATTTTCTTTTTTTAAAACAATTCCATCTATGTTGTCTTGGAAACTATCTTAGCTTAAAATCATTTTAGCAGTTTGATTTGCCACATCTCCTTCTGGGTCCATTCTCAGAAAGCATCTAAACCCCTGACATGGATATGAGTAATTTCCAGGAAGTATGATCATGTCAACTGGCTCAAATATCCTTGAAGTTAATTATGGATGAGTTGAAGTCTAAATAAACCAATTCTCATACATCCAGCATATAGAGGGGAAGCAGAAAGACAGCAATGATGATATTGATGAAATTAATAGGAGACTTCAATGGTAAGAGGAAGTAACAAAGAAACATAGGCCTAAGTGCAAGGTTACAAAAGGCAAGAACTTATTTTTCAACTGAAGATGGTCAGATGGCCAATTTTTCTAAAATCAATGGTTCCATGAGATACTATTACCATGAGAATCCAATCCATTTCATAAATTACGGTTTGATGAGGGTATTTGGTCTCCGTCTGTCTGACTCCATAAAAATCACGACATCCTACTTCTTCTACTCTCTGATATGATTCTGCTGCGACCTCTACTCTTTTAGGATCAGGTCTGCTGAAAAAGTTACGTGGCAGCAAGGATTCAAGCCACAAGAAGAGGCTAGCCCTAATCTTAGAGTCTTGAGGCAAGTAGGTGGTACTTAATTGACTCAGAACACTGCAGGATCACCGCTTATGCAAATTGTGCTTACTCTAACTGTGCTTATCCTGGGCCCATCTAAACTCTCAATAACATCATGGGTGTGAGGGGGATGGATCCTAGAACACAGAAAGACACAAATTAATTCTAAGATCTTCTTTGTTATTTGGAGTATATCTGAGCTCTTCCAAATAAATACCTGTTGATTTATTGGGATAAATACCCTACAGCAGAAATGACTTTTTTGGTCACATAGAGGATATTCCTGCTTAGTGATTTCTTTTGTATCTTGGCATGTGTGTGATTTAAGAATTGGGGAAAATATAATTTAGTTAATTAAAAATTATACCATTTTTATACCCTATCAAAGCAAGAAGTAATCATCTGATTTAAAAAGATATCCCTACACATTACATAAAACAAAAAAATATTAATACAGAAATGTCTATTTTTTCTGAAAATTAGCTGATGTATTTAACTAATTCCTGGATTCTCATTTCCAAAATTTTCAGGAATCAATAAATAGATTTTATCCCAAATTTCTAAATATAATTCAGTATTTGATTTTATAATTATTTCCAAGACTTCTGGATATTTTTTCCTCTGGTCATAATTATAAATATCAATTAACTCTGCAAATGTTGAATAAAAACCATACTGAGAACAGAAGATGCTATTTTCAAATCTAATATTTTTACAATAAAATAATTTGTAAAATATGGAAAATAGTTTCCTTTGAAAAATTTAAGCATATATTTTGAACAAAATGAATTCATTACCTAGAGTAACTTAAAATTTTATTTTGAATCAACTGGATTGTGAACACTGAAAGGTAGAGAATAAGTTTTTCTCATGTTTCTAATATGCTTCTATCTGTGTGTCAGTCTTTATAATAAACAAGGGCCCAAATAGTTATGGAAATAAAGTAGCACAGTGATTCATCTGGTCTCTATCATAACTTAACAACAAGCTATGCAATTTTGTTAGCAACTCTCTTTGCTTCCTACTCTAAGGACACAATAGTAGGTTTAATCTTTACTTAGATGGTTAAAAAAAAAGTCATGACAGCACATGAATATTTCAATGAATTACTTAAAAATCCTTATAAGTATGAAGGTTGAAGAGAAAAAATGAATGAAAATTATGAAGAAGAATTCGGATTTTAAAACTTTCTAGTAAGAGTTTCTTTAATGATTTTTGCCATGACTACCCAATACCATTTGAAGGACTGATTAGAGTACTTATTTTTCAGAGATAAATAACGGCAATTCTTCAGGATAGTCAATATGGTTTTGGAAGACAATTTCAAATTTATGATATAATTTCTTAGAATAAAGAGCAATACAACAGACAGGTCATCTGACCACAATAGTTTCCAGTTCCCTGCTGTGATATTGCCCTTGAACTGTAATAAAATTTCTGCTACATTAAGCTGAACTTGCACATAGACACACCAGATATGTGTTTTAAAATAGTGGATATCTTCAAAAATATTTTCAAGTAAACGAAAATACATGTAATAGAACTAGTGTATAATGAAAAACACTCAACTGTTTTTCATGAAATAAATGAGTTTCTGTAGTGAGTTTCACTACCTGACATAAAAACAAGAAGTATTTTTTAGAAAGCTGATAATCAACAAGAAAAATTTCGGGCAATGACTTACATTTCTTCTCCAAGAGAGAAGTTGATTTGAGTCACAGTTTCACATGTAGAAACATTCAGTTGATACTTAACTAGTCACAAGAGAGATCAGGTGAGTCCAAACAAATCCCTAACTAAATTAAAATGAGTTCCTTAGGGAAAGTTTTTAAATCCAAAAAAATAATCATTGTTAGATTTTTGTATTCTTAAGTATGTATTTTTAGTCTTTGATAAACCCCATAACCTCATTATCATTCAGTGAAGATGAAGATCATCTACAGATTTTCTTTTTAAACCATGAGAACATGAATGTATTAATACCCAATGTCTTCCCCAGAGCTAGCAATCAATAAACATTTGACATTGATTATAAGATGTCTACATTGCAACACATTCCTAGCACTATGTTTGGATTTGATCTGGTCCTTTTGTAGGATTATTGGTGACTACATGCATTTAGATGGAAGTCATTACAGACTGGTCTCCTGAGCTACTATGAATGACTTGCAGCCCAGCTCAGTACATTTACTAAACTGCTGTGCATTAATTTTTATACCTCAAACATTATTGTTTTTGTTTGTTTTGTTTTGTTCTGCTATTTCTTCTATTCGAAAGGAACAGGCCAGAATTGTAGTGCATGCCTGTAATCCTAGATGCCTGGGAGGCTGAGGCAGGAGGATAGCAACTTCAAAGCCAGCCTCTCAACAAAAGCGAGGTGCTAAGCAATTTAGTGAGACTCTGTTTCTAAATAAAATACAAAATAGGGTTGGAGATGTGGTTCAGTGGTCGAGTGCCTTTGTCCCTGGTAGGTAACCCCCCCCCAAAAAAAAAGGAACAGAAGAACATAACAAGGTGAATATGTAAAGGTGATAGAAAAAGAAAACTGAAGAACCACAAAGGAAATATGACTGAAACACCAAATGATTTAATAAAACAAACATAATTGCTGTGTAAAACGGACATTATCCATACAGTTCAAATATGATTGGGGTTAATTTCAAGAGAGTTGAGTATACAGAAATTTTAAATGAGTAAGTAAAATAAATGGGCTTTCCCATGGTGCTTATATATGTTCAATCTCAATCTTCCTCATAATGGAGCTCATTAGAGAGATTTGACCTGCACATCCAAGTATTGATTACCTGTGATAATGTGAGATAGGGCCAGTATCCTTTCTAAAATTAATACTATGTTGCATTTGAAAAGTGCTTTACTACTTTGACTGTCCCCTGCCTATTATCCCACATTGTAAGACAAAAATTGAGAAAGTCATGCAGCAAAGAACTCAGACACATGGATGAAGAGTTTCTATGGCCTCCAGATTCCAATCCTAGTCCTACTCCACAGGCACCATAACATCTTGTGCTTGTTACTTAGTTACTCTGCTTCTAAGTATCCTCATTTCCAAAATAAGATAATGAGACTTAACACCAAAGAGAAATTTTGATGAAATTTAGATGCAATACAGTTTTATGACTTCCTGCAAATTTTAATAAATGTCTCTAGTATGAAACATATAGAGCATGTGATATGATGCCTTTTTTCCCCACACCCTAGGGATACTCAGGGGTTCTCGACCACTCAGCCACATCCCCAGCCCTATTTTGTATTTTATTTAGAGATAGGGTCTCACCAAGTTGCTTAGCACCTTGCTTTTGCTGAGGCTGGCTTTGAACTCGTGATCCTCCTGCCTCAGCCTCCCAAGCCACTGCTTCACCATACCCAGCTGTGATGACTCTTTATAGGAGGACTGCTTATAGATGAGGAAACTGAAGGGCAAAGGAGTGATATACTTCTGTAGGAAGTTTCATTCTCCTTATTAATATAAATTGTTCAACTTTATTCTCAGCAAGACTTATCTGAGCTAATGTTTTCTACCAAATGAGTTCATTGGGTCTTTTGTTTCCTTTTATCTAATCATTTTTAAGGAGACAGCCAAGAAATTGAATTATCCTCATCATTCAAGACAATTTACTCTGTGAATTTGGATTACTTGCTTCTTTTCCAAAACCTGTTTCTTTTTCTTCTACTGTTATATTATTTCCTAAACTAGATCATTGAACTCTTGAGCTCTTCAGATTTAACTCTAATAAATAAACTACCTTAAAGTAAAAGAAACCCACATTCTGTTCATACAAATGTCACTATACTTTATGTAATGCACATTTAGTAGACATTGATATTCCCTAAGTCCATTATTCATTTTTTTTAACATTTCATTTCACAAAGTGTTGGAAGGGGATTCTGATATATATAGTCAACATTGACAGCAGTTATGGAATTAAACTTTTCCCTATCAAGTCCAAATTCAATAATTAATAGCATATTATATACTAACATGTATAAATGGCATAGACACATCAAAGTCTCAGAATGATATAAGTAAACATTATTTAATTTCACTATTTTCATTAAATAATTCATTTCACATTTTCAAGTGAAAAACTGCTTTCTACATTTAATATGACCTACACTTACATCTTTTACTTTTCCTTCTTTGTATTTTTGTAACTAATGACCAGGTTTATGTGACTATTTGAATAAACTAATACATTGTTTTAAAGAATTTTTAAAAATTACACACATTTTTGCCACATAAATATTATGGATAAATCAATGACACCTTGATTTTGTATGCTATGGATATCTACAAAAGTAATTTAATTTGGCTCAATTCTGTGTTTATAGAATATTCCAGAAGCAGAGATCATTTTATTGTGCTAGTAGGTTTAAGAAATTTATATCTGACTGCTTCTTGACATGTTCTGAATAATTGTTTATAATTTCCTATAAAATAAATATTTTGTGTAGACTTCAGTAGAAAAATGTTCTCAATATATTTTATACTCTTTATATGCCAAGTGATTTCCTGTAATTATTTTATACTCATTATTTAACTCACTTGTAATATTATCCTCCATAGACTACCATTACTCATGCTGTACTCTTTATTTTTGGATAATATTATCGCTATTTTTGACATTTGAAACTATAAATTCAATTCCTTATGTTCACTCCCAGTGGAAGTTTAGTATATGCACATCACAGTTATAAACTAGCTAAAACCTGAAGCTTTGTCTGAATTAGCAAGAGAATTTGTAACTTACGTTGTTCATAGAAAAGAAATCTCAGTAAGTTTGCATTGATAAAATTCAAGGAAAATTGTTGGCAAAGTTCCTCAACAGTTACTCATGGATCAACTTCCCTATTATAAATATAGTGGCAGTGCTAACTTTAAACATAATAAATTTGGAAATACGTTGAGAACATCATTTTGTAGTTCTTACTACCCATGTCTAAATCAGCACTTAGGAAAACCCCACGGTCATATCATGTGGTAATATTATGTGTAATAACAGCTAAGCTCTATCTTGCAATTAACTCCTTTTTTTGTTGTGCTACCCAATTGCTCCACATTACTACAGTTTGTGCAGAATGATTTCTACACAAAAAAAATTCTTAAAATAAAGGACTGTGTTGTTTCCCCACTTTACTTGGTTTATCAGTAAAATGTACTACCAGAATTATCTAAGATCCCCTTCAGCTATGTGATTTTATACATGATACTTAATGTAGAAAGCCAGCAGATGCAGATGAAGAACACCCTTCAGAAGGCACACATAGAAATGAAAGTTTATGTACAAAGGCATTTATAAAGGGAACATTAAATTATTAAAGGGAATAGTCTTGAATAAGTGTGAGACTACATTTAATTAGGATGGATCACTTGGCACGTGTATAAAATACAGAGATCATTTTAATAGCTCAGAATTCACCAACTAGCTACTGGTCTCATTTTAGTTAATCCTACACACATATGTTCTAGGACCTCAGAGGCCCACTAGCCCAACTTTTTGGAAGGGAAAAGAAGGCCAAAATAGAGTCTCCCAGCTATTCAGAAATACATCTTCTGACTCTTTACCCAAGGCTTCTTTTTACTTACTGTGTGACTATAATGAGAAACAGACATAAGAATTTTGAAAGATTGTTAATGAGTTGACCAGAGTTTAAGAAAAACAACAATAAAAAGGACTCACATGAGCGACATTGACTGTATAATTACATGGAGGGAAAGAATATTGGTAGCTTAAAGGCTAATGAAGATGATAAAGACTGAGAAAAGAAAGAGAGTTCGATAAAATTCAGGGAATAATTTTAGTTCTTTTCATCAAATTATAAGAGAGACGTCACATCTATTTTTTTTTAAGCATTGAGGAAAGAATCTAGGCCTTACATATGCCAGTGCACTTACAAGTGCACTACCACTGAGACACATACCCAGCCCCAAAGAGAACTTTTAAAAAGCAGCTTTCCAAACTCTTGAATTTTCTTTACAATAAAAATGTGATGTATTTGAATAAATGATTTGGAATAGAAAATGTACAAAGTAAATGATTTTATCTATACTGTGCATTATACAGCAATATATTCTTTTACGAAATAGTGTGGTTGAAGTCATAGTATTATATATTTTTTTAAATATACATGTAGCTTAGAAGATCAAGGGTCACATTTGTGGAGAGCTATAATATACTCCAGTTAGAACCTGAAAAAAACAAAAAAAGAGAGGTCTTTCATACTCATCTGTCTTCATCTGCTTACTATGTTAGACCAAATGCTGCCTGGAGTAAATATTTTACTATTGGATACTAATCATCCAATCTTGAAATAACACACAGTACAATACAAGTTGGAAATAGTTTAGGTGGATAGCAATCTGAAATATCTAACCAAGGTACGTTAGTTCTTTTTCCTCAGGCATTAATATTTTGAGTTAAGTTTTAAATTGACTCTAGGTATCTCTTGATATATATTGCTACCCAAATAATTGAATTAGTAAGGAAACAAAAGGAGGCAAGACACGTTTAAACTCACTTGCATGTACTGAAGTTTTCTCTCCTACAGATGATGTTTTAAGATAACAGGTGACACTAAAGGTGCTGGTGGAGATTTATACTGAGATACCCGGGCAGAGACAGGGGCGTTGAGGGAAGAAGTCTATAGAGCGTGCACCATCACTTCGTCTATGCAAATCTGTAGTAATACTATATGCAAATAAGAACCTCAGTTTCAGGATACTTTTTTAAAAAGGCATTTGCTCCTTTTTTAGTCTGGCTGCAAATGAAGAGGCAAAACTCCATATTAATGCCAGTGTAATTTCTTTAACTCTCATATTGCTAATATTTTCTTAGTACACCAAACTGAAGGCAATTTTTATATTGCCCTAAAATATTTCAGAATAAGCATTCTTACAATATACAGTGAGAGTCAGGAATAAGAAAACTGATATCCACACATGAAGCTAACTATAATACATGGTTCTTTGTAAGAGAATAAAATGGGAGAAACAGAACTTATGCTAAAGTATAATGTTTTAACCATATTACCAATTCCTTTACGTAACATGAAAACAGTTAAATTTTAAGACCCAATTCTAAAGAACAGAGATGAAAGGGAGACAAGAAGTATATTTTCTCAGTTTCTGCAGCCATGGAAATTAGTTGAGGCAAGGAGAAAAATCGTTTAACTCAAATCCTTGTAGTTATTCAGCACTATGGTTTTTAAACTAAAAATAGATAAGGACATATAGTTCCGTTTCCAATAATTTTAAGATAAATTTTAAAACAACTAGTTGAAGTGTAAAAATAGAGATACAAAAAATGACATATCCCCCCCCCAAAAAAAGGAAGAAGAAGAAGAAAGAAAGATCATCTAACAATTCTGAAATAGAAATTACTTCTATAGCCAGAGGCAATCAGAATATGGGAAGGGAACTGGGGTCTTCAACTATATATAAATAGATTTTTATTGGTTTGGAATAAATAGAGCAAAATATTAAATATTGTAAACTTGGTGGTAGAAACATGGGCCCATACATTGCTTTAACTTTTCTGGGTAGTTTGAAACATTAAAAATAAAGTTTATTTTGCTTAGCTTTTATTCTAGCTAAAAGTATTATTTGTATATCACTCCTCCAGCGAAATTTTAAAATCATTTTTTGGGCAACAGTTAGAGATTTAATTTTCTTCAGTATTCAAAAACATATTTAAAATGAATGAGTTTATGTTATTTAGAAAATTATCTGCTAAACAAAACATTTAGCAGAAAAACAAAATACTAAATCTTTTTAATGTAGTTCAAAACTTGCATAACTTTATTTCTCCCTTTTATATTTATATGGCTAATTTTGAGTCATTTAACGCTTTATGTATACTAGATGTCATTGCATTTCAGAGGCATAAACACTATTATTTTATTCAAATATATATTAATATGTATAAATAAATGTTGTTTTTATTTACCAAGTACTATGTAAGTAGATAAATTTAATTTATAGAATGCTATAGTTAAAACATTTAGGTAAAGTTTTACTAAGAAGGCAGAGTATTTTGGGTTTTCTTAGTTAATACAATTTTTAAAATACAATTAATCCATTAAAATATAGAACTTTAACATTAGAGCTTCATGGATTGCTGTAAGTGTATATATGTAGGAAAATTTAAAGAAATCACTAATTTTCTAAATCCACTGCAAAGAGCATTATTCTAGATAGAAATCACTACTTTGGATATATTCTTAGAAAACTTCATTATAACAACAAATGTACCAATCTGTTTTAGATATAAGTTATACTTTAATAGCCTTAGTTATATCCTAAAGAAGAGCTCTAGTCACTGTTATTAATTACAAAGAAAGTTGGCATAAGTTTACAGAGTTTTGCTAAAATGCGGGCATCATAACTACAGGATTACTTTCTATGCTTCATATACTGGGTTCATTCACACTTGGAAACTTGCACTTAGTGTCCAATCATGGTAAAGCACTTGCAAAAATGTTGCACCTGGAACAGGGAGGAGCGAGGAGGGCAAAGGTCAAAACCAGGCCTTAATAAGCATTGACTAAACAGACTTTAGACTCAGTGAAAAGTCCAGACGACCCCTGCAGCGTCATCTTACAGCTCTGATTTTCCTCTTTTCAACGTGGAGTATAATCCATAAATACAACCAAGTCACTAGCTGCTTGGTCTTTGGTTTGGTTTTTATCTTCCAGATTTTCCCCCCTCCTCTTCACAAAGATTTTTAAAATTAACCCTTTTCTATTCTCAGACTGACCAAGAATGAATTTCTCCTTCGTAGTCTCTGTTGTTAGTATTAAATCCTTAACTCTAGGGTAAGAGGCACTTGGCAAAGTGGCTCATAATAACCAGAGTAGTGGGTGAGTGTTTCATTTTCTCCCAATATATTTTCAATAATATCTTAGTAGATGACTAGAAGTATCAGGGCAATCAAACAATTATACAAATCAGTGAAATATGCCTCTTTTAGGAATGGTTCTACAGAAATGGACTTAATTTTTAAAACCTTAAAAGGAATTTTTGCTTATTTTTGGTGTTCTGTCACACACAGTTTACATTTATACATGGGTTTCTAGATAATTCACATGCATGATGAAAATGTGCAGACCATTTCGACATATTCTCTTAATTTCAGATTGTCTGCTATAGTTTACATTCTCATATTTTCATGGACATAATCCCTGTTTCATACATGTGCTTTCTTGTTCTACTCCAACATTTGCTGAAAGAGAGGTCAGTCCTTTTTTAGTTAAAACAGTAATTTCCCTGAAGGAAATAAATCAAGTATGAACTGCAAGAGTGAATCGAGTTCAGCCCAAGTGTATTGGTTGAGGGAAGCCTTCCACACTCAAGTGGGCTCCCTTCCCTGCTCGAAGTGAGAGCTGCCTAGTCAAATTCAATGTCATCATATTATTCTGTTTACAACCCTGCAGATTTTCAGAATGCCAAAGACATCTGCATCTGCCCTTACATTTATCCTCATGCTACCCTGTGAGCCCCACTTCCTTTGCAGTTAAAAATACAAAATTAGAAAACAACAACAACAGAAAAAGCACTAGCTCTGCATGTGAATCATAAGCCACACAATTAAGGATGAGGCAAAGTCCTAACTAAGCAGAAATGGCAGAGAGCATAGCACACCGGGTGGGGAGGCTTCAACTCTCAGGAAGGTGCTAAGGTCTGGGAAAGGTCCTTTAGAAGGAGCATGAAAACAGACAAAAATAGAGCCAAAGGGGGCCTGGGTTTCTCAAGGACTCTGTCTCTGTCTCGGGCTGATCACCACAGCCTTATAGAACAGGAAAGGGGATATGGCGAGGGCACACATTTTGCACAGCTGCAAAACTTCCATAACGGATCATAATTTCTCCTGTGCTATTCACCTAAAAAATTCAGGAAGCATGAAGACAAACAGTAGTAAACCTCAATTATGACCCCACACAAATGAAAATACCAAAACTCATTTTAGTGATAAATAAAAAAGAGCTGTTTATTTTATTTCACATATGTGATTATCCATGATCCTAGAGAATCAAGGCCTGTCTACTTTCCAGAGTAACGGAAAGGAAAAACAGAAGTAGCCTAGAGTTTTATTCCTTATTTAATTCTGTTCTGAACAACCTAGCATCAACCATCTGAAATTACAATACAGATGTAATCTCAATCATTTTCCCCAAGATCCTACTATCCATCATCTCCTATGTACAAGGTTAGATTCATTACTAATTCAAATGTGCTGCTTTAAAACTAAATCTAAGTTAGATGTATATATAATTTAATACCTTGGATGCTACATTATTGTTGGATTTTTTCATTTATACTTTTGGGGAAGGAAAACAAGAATTGATTAAGTCATTGCCATATATTTATTTTTCAAATTGATTTGTATCATTCATAAACCAGTGGGAAAGTCATCTAATATGAAAAGTATTAAACAACATAGATAATTAAAGTCATAATGATAATTCTTATATGTGGTAGTACAGGTAGAAATTTAAATTACACAAGGTTCATAAAGAATTGACTTCATAGGCTGGTGGCTTGGAACATGACTTTAGAATTGTGAATTCCATGGGCAATCAAGATCAATTTTTGTATATTCTTTATGCAAAGAAATTCTAATTAGATTTATCATTTATAAGACTTGCAGTTTTCAAATTACTGTAGTAGTGTGGCTCTTGATAAAGAAACACTTTTTTGACAACTAATAGATTTTCTTAAAAATATACCTGAATAATGAAGGGCAAAGAATTCCAAATGAAAGGAAGTGTTACTATGAGACCACTTTAATATTTTTCAATGACATTGATAATTAACTTGGAGTTCTAAGTATTTCTGTTATATATTATAAAATATGCACCTTTGATTCATGTTTTCCCCTAACTTTATTGTTCTTACTAATGTAATAGAATAAATTGTTTTCATCTCACACTTTTATAATTATAAAATTAATTTTTTGTAAGAGAACATCTTTAACTGTAGTAATAAATAAAAAGGTAATCAATTGAGTCAAGGACTTGTCAAAGAGGGATTGCAGGTGTAACTCAGTAGTTAAAGCATGTGCCTATCATGTGCAAGCACCTAGGCCTGATCCTCAGTGCTCCCCAAAAGATGATGATGATAATAATAATAATAATAATGATAATAATGTTAACAAAAAGAAAAGTGCCTGGAAAGCTTGATGCCCAGTTTTTTAATTATACATAATTCACTGAACTATATGTAATACGTAGATTACCTTCTATTCTTGATATTTTAGTAATCCAAATTGAAATAAAATCTCTGGAAAAAATATTTTCTTTATGTAATTACACACACAATGGACAAAGAAGCTTAAATAGCGAATATTTTCATGGTGAATTTAAAATGCATACATGTTTTCCAATAATGAGAGTCCATTTCAGTGACAAGGAAAATAAATTTAGTATCATCATTCTTTCATCTTAAATCACATGCCAAGGTTTTAACATATTTTAAACCTGTAAATTTCTCATGAGCAAGTTGAAACTGTATAAGGCATGACAACACTTTTAAATTTTGTGATAAAATGACAGAAACAGCTCATTCAATTTCCATTGAAGATTAATCCTGCAGCTATATTAATATTAATAAAAATTAAATATTTTCAATTAGTTTAGATTGGCTATTAAGAGTAAAACACAAAGACAAAACTGAGTCAGTGAGCCTTACAATGCCTCCACTGATTTCTCTACTGGTCCTTCCTCTGCACATGGTCAATTAGAATTGAAAATCCTGTGCTGATTTCATTCGCTGGAATTTTTAAGCAGGTCAGGAAGAAAGATGTTATTGAAAGGAAAAGTCTCATCTAAATAAGAAAGGAGCACGTGGCCATCTGGTCTTAGCTATACATATAAAAAGTTATTTCAGCTGAACTGCAGGCTTGATGTTTTAAAAGATGTGCCAAACATCAACCCAAAATCTGTTTATGGTAAAATATCCCAAATGTTTCTTTTTAAACCTCCAAATATGCAATACACAGTTCATTTCCTATCTGTGATTCATGAGCCCATTTGACCTCAGCGCCTCACTGAGCTTGTCTGGGTTTCAGGCAGTGGGACATTCAATCACTTTCTGAACTCTTCCTTCATGGGTTACCTATAGGACCGTGGCTTTTTTGAAAATTGTGAAAATAAATGTGATAGTTTTCATTCAAAATTAATTTTGAGTGTTGCCTACATGTTGGCTTGGAGGAATAAAATTTGAAGCATGAAGCAGCTAAACCAGTTTCCCTTCTTTTCTTATTGCAACTTGAGGTTCCTGTGTATGCTGTGCTGTCTCTGCATAGTGCACAGGCATCTGTCCACAATAATATCAGGCCCCATATCTAAAGGCTGAGCTTTAAAAAAACAACCTCTCTTCTCATAAAGGATTATGACTGTTAAGTCTACTTCTAGAAGTCATCATTATAGTAAGAAACAAGAGAGATGTTTTTTGTAATGATATTTTATATTGTTTACCAAAGCAGAGTCATATCTTTTGATATGATCAAAACATTTTTTGATGCGAGGCATCTGCAATAATTACATCAGTATATTAATTTATCCAATATTTGAGTATATCCCTCTGCTAGTGTAGACACAGCTATTTGATATCACTATCCACATTTCATTGTATTAAAATATGTTAATATTCTAAACCAGTTTGGAAACTCTTGTTATAATATACTGCCAACAATTACCTTGGGTGATAAAGTTATATTCAAATGCATTAGATATTGTAAACATAATACATGCATGTGTAAGACAAACATGATCACAACATCAGCATGTGCTAAAGAGAATAGGTTTTAGCTCAGTCTTCAGTGTAATAATTAGATTAAGAAATATTGTATAAAACACAGAATCTTGGTTTATCACTGACATAAGATATCCATTGGTTGTGTTGGTACATCTACTATTTGTTCTGCCATTTCAAATAAATCATTACCATTGTGTAAGAAGAATAAACTGTACTATAGTAAATTGTTCTTTCTCTGTTATGCTCTGAAAAACCATTTGTTCTTGAATTGGCGTTACGTAGTTGAACTATTTCAATCAAGTCCATTATCTTCTTGTCTTTGAAAGATGCCTTTTTAGTAACCTGTATCTCCACTGGGCAGTGTCATGCATTGTTTTTTAGAAAGTAGGTGAAAGTCAAACCCAAATATTTATTCATTTTTCATCTTTGATAAAGAAATTACATAATTCATCATCAGAGCCAAAATTGCACTGAATGTTGCAAGAACTGCTTATGTAAAAATTAGTCGGGTCTAAGATTTTCTCAAAAAAGTTATTTATTAGTTCACAGTGGAGTGTTTCCCTATAGAATGTCACCTAACTTGTGTTACTTGATTTTTTCTAAGTACAAAATATGTCAATCCTTAAAGTTATGTACTTTTACCAACAATAGTAATAGAAGAGCAAAAAAGAGCAAAATATTTTTAAACTTGTTTAAAACAATGACATAATATACTGGCAAAAGCAATCTCATTAGGTTTCGTGTTGACAATTGAATAGTGCTGTTCATAGGCATATACTTTGAAACTCTTTTCAAAATAAATTCTTCTTTCGTATGCAAGAATGAAGAAGTACTGAGAACAAATTCCAAAACTTGAAAAATTGTGTATAAAATAATTGGTACATAAGAAATACTACTACCAGTCATTCTGTATTAATGAAGATTAATTTAAATTACATTTCAGAACTTGGCAGTTAAGAAGCAGTATGGATACACAATTGTTCTGTATTTAGAACTCAAATCCAGTAATATTTTGTGGTAAAAGTAGTAAACTTTCTTCTATTTGATTTAAGAAAAACGAAATAATGTACTCAAACAAGGACAAGAATAAAAATCTGACCTCTTTTTTGGTGAGTGATTATTTAATGTAAGGCCCATAAAATAGGCTTGAAAAATTACATGCTGTACAAGTGCACGAAATTTTAATCCAACTATCATCAGATCCAGAGATATACCCCTGTAACAGCACAAGAAATGAGCATTACTTCTAAATCATTTGTATAAAATCATTCTTTTCTCAAAAACTAATAGTAAAAATGATTTAATGATTTCAAATATTTTAATAGCAAATAAGAAATACCAAGTCATAATAAAAATCAGTATTGTATCATTTTTATCCAAATGATTTCACAATGCTCACCCTTTCCACATCCTATTCATATTAAAATTCAGCCACCTCTGAAATGTTCAACCAGCATATTAATAAGGCCTCCTAGAACCAGGAAACTCTGTCCGACTACATATATCTTGATAAATATAGCCATTCTGCCCCATGAACACATCTTCAAGAGACAGAGAGCTACAAATAAAACAGTCCTTTCCTGTGGGTGTCGGTTAACCCCACAAACACATGAACTTCCTATGGGTCCACACCCAACAGACGCTGGTGATTAGGTGATTGCAAATGTTGCCCACAAAGGCGAAATTTTATATGTGATGACATCACCAGCTAACCTGGGTTTCTCTGTGATATAATGATACACTTGCCTGGCTGGTGCTTATGTCTTGAGTGTACGTGTGAGAGGGAACGAGAGAGAGAGAGAGAGAGACAGAGAGCTGCTGGCAGAACAGCATCATCAGAAATGGTATAGAGCCTGCTGCAAGCTCTGCAGGAACCTTTCCACAGACCTTTGACTCTTCCCAGATTTCACACTGCTTAAGTTCCTTCAAAAATGCACTCCCCACACAAGCAAATTACATTTTGTTTAGTTAACACACTGTTAATCCTAAAATATCCTGATGGGATCTGTAGAGATGAGATTTCTACACGACATGAGGCATATGCCTCTGTATAATGTGGTGCAGGAGTTGCAGGATCCCCTGAGACCTGCCTTTGAGTGCATAAGATGTCTTAGTCTTAAAGGTAATGAAAGGGTTAAAAACTGAGTCTGTCTAGGGTAAGAGAAAGGGGATATTGTTGTCTTTAATCTTTCCGCAGTATGTGTAAGACTTCCATCCCGGATCTGCACATAGCAAGTGGAATAGGCTCGGCATGCATTGCGTGCAAGCTCCTTGATTGTAGAAGAGGGAAAAAAACCTGGCTGGAGTCCAGACAGGCTGGAGCTCTGTTGATCATTATGTCTAGCCTTCAGGTGTCTCAGCACACAGTGGGCGGCGGTGGGGGAGGTGTAGATAGCATGAGAGCAGACAAAGAAAAAAAAATGGTGTATTTTAAAAAGATTATATGAAAATTTGTGTCCAAGTTCTCCTTAAAAAATGATTCCTAACGTCCTGGACTTTTATAATTAGAACACAAGCTCTGCTCTGGCAGCTCCCTAAGCCATAATTAGTTATGTCTGGAGCCTTTGAATAATTCCTTTCAATAATTGATGGAGTTAATATTCTCTTTTAAAAATGAGGAGTGCAGTGTGCTCTTATAAACTCTTTTTGTTGGAAGCTTTGTCGTTCAAAGTCTTCATCAGTCATAATCACATTGATTGCATTTGCCTTTTAATTTCTTATGAGACTTAGCTTATAACTTTTTAAGGATTTGGATGATTCTAGAAGTAAAGGCATAATGCTTTGCTAGATTACCCCAGCCCAATATAAAGAGAAAGCAGTAATACAGGAACATTCTTCCCCATTTGTTTCCAATTATTGTATGATTTTTTTCAAAAAACTGCTTTGTATGTTGCTTCTGTTTGAAACTCCATCAAAAATCTTACCAGCAATGCAACTTAGATGCTAACCGTATCTTTTGCCCGCTAGCATGAAGAAATCCCAAATTATTTTAGTCTTCAAGCATTCTTCTATAAAGAAGCTTCCGCATGCTTCCTCCCCACCCCCACATCCTCACTCCACCCTATTAGGAATTTAAAAAAAAAAAATCTTTATACATGGAAGGCTGTATCCGAAGACAGAAAGCTGTCTTTTCTATCTATCTGTCTTTACACCGGCCACTTTCAGTCTCTTTCACTTGTGCGGGGACTTCATTTCACATTTTGTAGACGAAAACCCTGAAACCAGTTGAGTTCCTATCTTTATTATAAAATTAAAAGTGGTGGTTCAAAAACAAATAAAAAGAAAGCCCTGGCTTGAAGCCATTGTTCAGAATTTAAGAGCTATTTGCCTCCAAGTGTCTTAGCAGTCTTTCATAGCTAATTATAATAACTGTCAGATGTCCGGAAAGTCCATGGTGCCCTTGTGAGTGGAGTCAGCAAAGTTTTTCTTTTATTTTTCCTGGGGACAGATCAAATCTGATTAGACATAAAGAGCGAAAAGAAGTGAACTAAGTACATATGTGTGTGCCTTCATTTTTTCTTTTGAACAAAGCAGCACACTGGAGCAATGTTCCGGTGTGCAGCCTCCTGCAGCTACTCTTTGGAATGCCTGACTTTTATTTTTAATTCTTTATCTCTAACATAATAAAACATGCAACAATTGCCCCTCGAGTATTTTCTTGCCAGTCAAATGCCTTTCAATCCACACCGAAAAGAGGACCCTGACAAATCTTCGAATATCGGATGCTTATGACAGAAAACTATTTTAATCAGTACACTTGACAGAAAGAAATGTATACTTACAATTTCAAAATGGTTATAGGCTCTAGTTCCTTGTCGCCAGAGGCAGAGCAGAGGCTTTGACCAGACTGTCCCTGATGCAGGTGCAGAATCCCTGTTTTCATGCCGGGGGGAGGGCAGAGAAGCGCTTCATAAAGTCACTCAGAACTCAGCCACTTCTGCTCAGGCATCCCTTGCTCCTGTGGAAGCCGTACTATCTGCAGTTCTGAATTGAACTAAATTACAGCCCATGTGAAAGACAGGGGCAGGGAGTCATGTGAGAGATACACGGCCATCCTATTGGCCACAAAGACATAGCTTAGGCATTCTGCCTTTTCCACTATTGGTGAATAGTTAAAACTGAAAGCATCTAGATCCTCCTCTTGAGCTTATTTGTCCTTTATGTGTGGAAGAATGACTGTAGGATTTTACAGTGACAGAATTAGTGAAGAAAGGGACTGAAGTCATCCTTCACTGAGACTGGTGGGAGGAGATTGGAAATTCAGCTATTTCAAGATTTTTTTTTTTCCTTTTTATCCCCTGCCCTGCAGTTTGGTCTGTGATTTTCCTGTCTGCCTGTCAGAAAAATGTTGATTTTTTTTTTCTTAACCCCTCAGTTAACTTTGGAGGTGACAGAAAATAAATGATCACCGTCTGCCTTTACAGAACTAAGTCTTGTTTTAAAGCACAAAATCAATTTTTCTCAATGATGAGTTTTCAAATTTTAATTTCATATTTAAAGAGGCTTTATTGCAGTTCTAAATAGAATAGATTGTTCATTAGGGACACTGGAAACAGAATTAACTTTTTTGAATAGTTACTACATTTTAGAGAAAGCAGGGAAAAAGAATAAACTCTGGAAAACATTAAAAGACAAAATATCAAATAAACCAAAGAAGGGGCTTCCACTAAGAGGGGTAAAAGAGGAAATAAAAATTTTATAAAAGCATCCTTTAATTTACTGATTTTGATAATGCAAAATGTCCATAAAACTATGAGACGGTAGGTACTTTGCATTTATTGTATGATTATTTAATTCACTTGATTCCTTAAAAACACCTCTGATATGTTTGTTAAGGACTTAGCAGTTAAGTTACCTTAAAAGTTGTCAAATGCCATCCTCCCAATCTTAAAGTTGAGGAAAGTGGGTTCTGACAAGTAATGATTCTCTTTATAACAATGACCCAGAGGGATGCCGAAGAAAGAAACATCGACACGTTCTTTCTTACATGCCCCTAAGTGTCTGCCATTCTCATTGAATTATCATTGTCATGATCCATACAGCAGGTTACATACTTTCATTTTTCTGTGGCATAAACAGACTCATATGTTTGATTATGGCAGTATTTCTTGGATTTGAACCCATCTGTAGTTCCTACCTTCTTTTCCAACTAGCTATGCTATCTTCTAGAATAGTTATCATTCATAAGGCACCTACTTGCGAGGTGCCAGGTAATGTTCAGAATACTCCACTTTGCCTCATTCAATACACCTGATTGGTAACAAGTTAGTTACTCTGTTATCCCCATTTCACAGATGAAGATATGGGGCTTACAGCCATCAAGGCCACGTAGTTGATAGCTGGTGGCATGTGACTCACATCCACTGTACACACCGTATCCATTTTTTAAACAGTGTTGAATAAGGTTTTGTTTGCTTTTTGGTGCAACATGTCTGGATAAGCATAAACAGAATATTCACTCTGGTTACCAAGTTTTTTTGGTTTAGACCCAGATCATACCAAAAAGTGACCCATATGGGACTAGAAATAGGCATAAGGGGACAGTTATTTAATTGGACTATACCCAGATCATACCCAAAAGTGACCCATATGGGACTGGAAGTAGGCATAAAGGGACAGTCCTTTAATTGGAAAGTCATTTAATTGGGACTATATTAACTTTGGGCCCCCTCAAAAGGCCTCAGTAGGGTCTTGCAACTGTAGGAGCTTCTACATTTGTCGAAGGAAACTCCCTAGAGTGAGGCAGCTCCTAGGTGGAATTAAGTCTCCTTTTCTGAACTTTTTTTTTTTCAGTAAGTGGTGCCTAGTTTCCAAAATTATCCAGTTGCCTCATGCCTGTCTCCAGTGATAATATTTTGCTATCATTATTTTCATCAAACATGCTTTTTTACTACAATGTAAATATTTTAAGGGCTGGGCTATTTTTTTAAAGTCCTTCATAATAACTGGTCATCTTTAGATTACTCTGGGCTTTCTAAGAGCCAATGGATAAAATTCTCACAAGTCTATAAAGAACGTTGCTGTAAACTGATAATCTCCAGGCTTAAGTAATTTCTCAGTGCTATATTAAAAACCTGCTTCCTCACTTAAATCTTCTCATCGTTTTCCACAATGCCACTTAATTTTTATTTTTTTTCTCCATCCCCTTCTTCTCACTAGATTGTTTACCTTCTTACTCTTTGGAGTACCAACAAACTTGTCAATGCATAAATCTATCCTTTTCTCATTCCTTCTTATTACAATGGAAAAGTTGCTTTCCGGCCTGTCCATAGCAAATCACTCATGGTATACATGGGTGTCAATGCAACCTACCTTCTCAGAAATTATTTCGCAGATGTTTCTGTCTTTCTCAAATTGTCAACAGCTCTCCGCCTAACAACTTATTATTAGCATTCAATAATATTCAGTGTTTCTCTTCCTATTTAAAAATTCCCTCCATAGATGCCAGTGCCCCCACTTCCTGTTTTCTACCCTTCCTGGGAAACTATCATGTAAGACTTCGTGATATTCATTATTTTTACTCTCTTTTCTCTCAGTTCTCTAATCAACTGGCTTCTATCCTGACCATGCTGCTTTTTGACAAGACCACCAAATACTTCTGCTGCTAAATCCCACAAATAATGTTCAGTCTTTTAATTATTCAGCTTCTCTGAAACATTTGTACAGCTGACCACTCCTCTTTTTTTGCCCCCCTTGAAGCTTCTCTTCTTTGGAATTCATGTGTTACTGATTTTCTTCCTATTTTTCCTATCCTTTTTTGAGCTGTGTTATCCTCTCCTTGTCTCTTTATGTATTAATATTTTTCAGCATCTTCCAGAAGGCTTATTTGCTTCTCATCCTATAGATTCTCCATCAATTCATTCATCTCCATGGGTTCAATTACAACTCTACACTGATGATTTCCATGTTTCTATCTGCAGCCTAGATCTTTCTCCTGAGCACCACAACTCTAGATCTCACATCATTCCCCTTGCATATCTCAATCCCAGTACCTGAAACCCAACAAATCCAACACCAAATTCATCATGTCTACCTCAAATTGTGTAACTCTGAATGTTCCCTATCACTGTGAACAGTGCCACCATCCAGCAGAAACCAAAGACAGACAACCTGGAACTAATATTTAAATGTTCCTTTCTTAGCCGGGCATGGTGGCGCATGCCTGTAATCCCAGCACTTAGGGAGGCTGAGACAGGAGAATCACGAGTTCAAAGCCAGCCTCAGCAATGGTGAGGTGCTAAGCAACTCAGTGAGACTCTGTCTCTACATAAAACACAAAATAGGGCTGGGGATGTGGCTCAGTGGTCGAGTGCCCCTGAGTTCAATTTCCAGTACCAAAAAAAAAAAAATGTTCCTTTCCTGAACATAGGCTCTCATATCTGAATAATAAGCATGCTCACAGGTCTCTTGAATCTGTCAACCTTGCTGCATCTCATTTCTAGTATATGTTCTTCATAGGCACAATAGTTAGAATTAGATGTCCTCTTTGTCTACAATCTTGCTTAACCCCACTCCCTCATCTTCTGGTAGCAATAAAAATAAAACTGATACCAATAAATTTCTTTCATGATCATGGACATCCTAACCTACATATTATTTAAATGAACATAGAATAGAGACCATATTATAAATTCTAAAATGTCTTTAAGAAAACGCATTTGCCAAGAACAATCTTTTAATCACACAGCACTTGATACATCCCAGATTTCTTTAACTGCCACTGTTATATATGATATTCACAATAATACAATGAAGAAGGTGGCCTAAGTACTTTTATCTTGTTAACATATACAGAGAAACTGAGATCCAGAAAATTATCTGATGTCTGGAAAGTCAACACAACAGAAGAACAGAACCAACTTTCTGTGTCCCAAGAATGTAAAACTAGGGTGGCTGTGAAGTTCTGAATCTTGGACATAAAAACAAATTATTGGCTTAAGAGTCTAACTTGGCCTCCAACTTGTATTTTAACGGAGAAGATGCATAAAAATTTCTGCCTTTCACACATTTACGTACAAACTGTTTCCATTAAAAAATTAGCTCTGGGTAGTAATTTTGTTTGTTTGTCATGGGTGGTCTGAGTGTTTGGTGGGAAAATCAGGATCAGATGAAAATGAGAGCTATCTGAGAAGGAAGTTCCTCAACCCTTCTGAATTCACAATAAGCACTTACTGGGATTTGTGGCCAGATGATAGGGAGAGGAGGCAGAGATGCCAGAAAGGTAGCCTCTTACTTTTGGTTGAACTCTGCAAGGAATAAACCTTTCTGTAAACTTAGATTTTTACCTTTAAGTGGTTGAATGATTTAGAATTTTCTTGGTTTATTATTCTGTCTTGAGTATAATGACCATATTGCTTACAAATAAGTGAAAATTAAATAATTCAGACATAGGTTTCCCAAATATGCATGTTATTTATGTAGAACAAAGACATAACTCAATATTTTGGTCTTCCATTTTTATATGGCTGTTTTGGCATTATGGAGAAAAGGAAAGAGAAGTTAGATGACCTGCTGTGTTAATCTCCCAATTTTCAATGCCTTGATTGATTAGAGGCAATGTATATTTTCTGTTTTCTTCTAATCTTATTAAGAAATAGGAAAACAGGTGTGTAGATAGCATGAAACCATGAACAAAATCTCTAATTTTTAGAATTAAATTGACCCCCCAAAAGGATCATTATTACCTAAACTTAGATTAAAATAGCACTAGTATGCTTACATAAAAATGCAATGATTTTACTAGTTTGAATGGCACTTGTCAATACTTTAAGCTTTTCTATCTAGAAACCACATAATAAAATTTTGTGTCTTCAACATTAATGTGCACAAGAAACACTTGGGGACTTGTTGACATGTAGACAGATTTTGTAGGTCTGAAACACAGTCAGACTCTGGGTGTCTAACAGCTTCCTGGGTGATGCAGTTACTACTGAACTAAACACTTTTATTAGCAAGGTTATAGATGCCATTCAGAAGTCCTAGGCTAAGACATACCACTGGAGGACAAGGAATGAATGGTGGTTTAACCATCTCAACCAGAGAGTTCCTCCCATCCTGTCTTTTATCTTCCCTCTGCCTCTCTTTGTCAATTCCTCCCCCATGCCCTCCTTTTCTTGTCATGCCATATATGATAGCCCATGAAGTTGCTGAATTGCTGGTGATACCTTTAAGAAGGACGACAGCAACTTTATCTCTTCATGAGCCACATACCTGCAAAACTGAATCTCTAAAAACTCAGAGATCCACTCCACAAGCACTGATCAAATCCTGCCTCACTCTTCACTCGCCTGTCTTCAAGGTACAGCATTTGTATTTCATTCACTACTTTAACTTTGGTGTGCTGTTACTTACCTCTTCAATTCTATTTGTTTATTTATTTGTTTGTTTATGCTCATGAAAAATAATTTTGGCTTTGGCTTTGTTTTTGTTTGCCTTTATTGTGTTTTTTTATATTTGCTTTTTTTTTTGCCAAGATGAATTTGAAAATAACCTGCTGAATGCTTTCCTACAATGTTTGCTCGATGTTCTGCTAGACTAGTTTTGTTAAAGAGCATTTCCCAGTAGTGTTGTTCTACTAGACATCACACATGTGAATAAGTATAATTAGGTAAGACATTTATCCTTTTGGGTATCCAGTGGTGAAAATTTTAAGCAATGTGACTACTTGGAGAGAAAATGTTTGATAAAAGGTAAGATTATTTTATAATCCTCGAATAACACCATTAAATGCTTATTTACTTCATTCTGGTTTGGGTATTTATATTTCTTCTTCATTGAAGTCAAGTTAGATAAATACAGCAGGTGATTAACGTAAGCTGGTCTAGCTTCCTTAGTAGAAATTGAGCACTTCCGTGGTTGCAGCACAGTTAAAATGTCAAGGTTGGAATACTTTTAACTCTATTTGAGGAATTGTATATGTTTATGAAAACTTCAGCTGAACATTCTTTCAAACTTTCTGAATCTCCTTACAAAGTTTTCTTTTCTTTCTTTTATATTTGTTACTTCTTTTAAAAGTATTCCTCAGACTATGATAATGACTGACCTGACATTCTATTTATTGATAGCAAATATCTTACAGTCAATTAACCTTCAGAAAATAGCTTATTGACTATGGAAAAATAAAATAGTGGACAAAGCACAAGAAATAATATTTTATTCCACAACTCTAGTTTTTTAACCTAGGTGAATAGGATATGGAATTCAAAGACACCAAATTATCTATTAAAGCCTTCAATGAGAAAAATCATTAGGTCTACCAGACATCACATTACTTTTGAGCTGTATCTGTATATTCAGTTCCAACTCCACTTCCAACTCTTGGGTGGTCTAAAATTGAGATAATTAATTAAACTCTCTGAAAAGCATCTGCCATCCACATTTTGTCTTGGATGAAAGAAATTATTTCATGCTTTACTTAAGGAAAGTTAATACCCAAAGGCTGCACATTAGCACTGTCTTGAATTAGAACTTGCCAAATCTGAAAATTGGCTACTCACATGCAATCTTCTTTAATAACTTATGAAAATTTAAATTAAATTGGATTAATAATTTAAGTAGAAAGTTCTACCAGCGAGGCTTAAAATTTTAAAGCTTTTGAATAAGCAGTGAAAATATCAGTTAGAAGATGTGTTGTTGGATGTACTTTTTAAAAGATTGTCTTAAAAGATGTTAGAAAATCCTTCTTTAGAACTTGTGTAAGAGTAATACAGAATGGGCTCAATAAAAATCTTGAAGCATGGGTTAAAAAGAAAATGGGAGTCATTCTCCCTCTACTCCTAAACACTTTTTTCCACTTGTACATCTTAGCCATTGTCTGAGTCAGCTTCGGCTAAAAAGTAGTGGAGGTGGAGTAAGGGGATTGATAGTACCACGGGGTGGCTGTTGCAGTGAATAATTGTTATTTTGAAAATTTCCTGTTTAAACTTTGGCATTAGAAATGGGCTCAGGGAATGAAAAGCAAATTATAAAAAGATACTTGTTAGCCAGTGGGAATGAAAACAGCTATATGGATGGGCACAATCAGGAGTTCAGCATGTTGGAACCTGAGCTTCAGTTGTGGGTGGGAAGAGAACAAAAGCAGGAATGGATTGAGCTAAACTTTGAATACTAAAATGATTGTACAGAGGTCCTTAGGTTGAAATGTACATGATCAAATAAAAATCCATGGCTTACTCTAGCCAAGGGCATCTGAAAAGATATGAGATGGGCGGGGGGCTGGGGGGTAACCAGCAAGGAGGGAAGCATTGAAGTCAAGTTAGATAAATACAGCAGTTGCCAATTATATACTTTGTCTGAACTCTCTTCTTGGAAATAACATTGTGGCTTTCTTTTCACATGTTTGCCACTGGAGAAAGCATTTTCTGGTCATCGAGCCTACAACATCGTGTGGGGCTTGATCCAAACTCAGTTGATTGTACAGCTTTCCTTAAGAATTTCAAGTTGTGACTAAGATTTGGTTTTACCCTATAGACTAAGAAGGAAGAGTCCTTTTTCAGCAAGAATATGGGAGTCGGAAAGAAAGGAATGGAGTATCCAGTGAGCATGAAGAGTGATGCAGAGTCTAGAGATGTGGATGGTATCATTCTTGAGTTTTTACAATGCTATACTCAGATTTCAGTTTTCATTACAAGTTATGTTCTTGGGCTTCCTGACATCTTTCCTTCAATCCTCCAAGACATAGTTCACGTGGATTGACACCTGGCACGGGCTGGTTACAGTGACATCCAGATTAAACAGGTTTTGATTGCAGCTCCTAATCCTCACTGTCATACTGTTCTCATTTTCCCTCCGACTTATTTAATACATTGCACTTTAACAGAAAAAGAGAAATTAGAAAAACTACTCCATTCGCAACAGCCTCCAAAAAAATAAAATATTTGGGAATCAATCTAACAAGAGAGGTGAAAGACCTCTACAACAAAAATTACAAGACACTAAAGAAAGAAATTGAGGAAGATCTTAGAAGATGGAAAGACCTCCCATGCTCCTGGATAGGCAGAATCAATATCATTAAAATGGCCATACTACCCAAAGCGCTATACAGATTCAATGCAATCCCAATTAAAATCCCAAAGGCCTTTCTTATAGAAATAGAAAAGGCAATCATGAAATTCATTTGGAAAAATAAGAGACTGAGAATAGCCAAAGCTATCCTGAGCAAGAAGAGTGAAGCAGGAGGCATCACAATACCAGACCTTAAACTTTACTACAAAGCAATAGTAACAAAAATGGCAT
>PVHX01018754.1:0-36134 GCA_004024805.1 Geosciurus inauris
TGACTGATGTAAATAATTCATATTTGGGAATAGCTGTGGCCCATGGGCTTTTCAGTTTCCATTTTTTCCCAGATAATACCCATTTTTTAGTGTATTTTTCAACTCTATGATAAGCATAATTTTCCTAATTGTCATTTTTTCTTAGCTAATTCACTCTACTATGAAGTATGATTTCCTGTGATACATTTCAAATAACACATTTTAAGTTATCTTTTTCTCTGAGGTTTGGATGGGATTAAAAAATGTGTGTGTGTACTTTCTCATGAGAGGAAAAAGAGCATTGTCACCTGAAAATCTTTAAAAAAAATGTTTGTATCAAATTTCAGGTGTGAAGATGCATGCATAGAATCCCAGCCATTTAGGAGACTGAGGCAGAAGAATCACAAGTTTGAGAATAAAAAATAAGAAGAGATGATATTGCTCAGTGGTTAAGCAGTGCTGAGATCAGTTCCTGGTACCAAAATAAAAAAATCTTTGAACCTCTTGTCTCTTTGTCTTCTGTTAGCATAGATAGGAAGTTTAGGGCCCTGTTAAGAAACTTTGGAGTGTGATGTTTCTTCAGTGCCTGTTATGTCCTTGACTGATCCTGGGTTTCAGAATTGCTTGGAGCTGACCCAAAGTGTCCACAGCTGCCCTGTTCATTGAATTACCTAGTGCTTGTTTACACAGCACATGTGGAATTAACAGTATATTCACCTAATTTGATTTTCTCTTGTTTCTTTGGTTCTATCTTTGTGGCATGTAATTCAAGTTTACCCAGATATTTAAGTGTTTTGTAACAGTTTGATAGTTAAGATTTTTATTTGTTTGAAACGTGAGCTATGATATTGTGGCCTAAAGAAGCAAAAATTATTTATTAATAAAGACCTTTTTATGGTATTTTTAAAAAATGAGAATATAGACAGCTTTTTTTAAAAAAATGTTTAATTGTAGATGAACACAATATCTTTATTTATTTTATGTGGTGCTGAGGATCGAACCCAGTGCCTCATGTATGTGAGGCAAGTGCTCTACCGCTGAGCCATAGCCCCAGCCTCCGAATATAGACAGCTTTTGAGAGTGCTATTTAAATAAATATTTGGGCTGTTGGAATTTTTGGTGTATCTCACTGATGTCACATACCTTCAACACACAGAGTAGAATACTGTTCTATGAGTATTATTAATTATAATTGTGCTATGTATGTCTCAAATATCATTGCTTTGTTTGGTTGTGCTTTTTTTGAATATTCAATAACTTACTGCAACTCTTATTTATCCATTAGTATTATGTTTTTTTTTTTTTAAGTTCCTTCTTTGCTTCAGTGTTTTGCTTCACATGTGCTGTTCTCTGGGTTTTATTATACCAAATTTATTCATCAATTTAACTGTGTAAAACAAAGTATTTGAATTGGGGATATAGCTTGGTAGAGTGCTTGCCTTGCATGCATAAGGCCCTGGGTTCAATCTTCAGCACCACAAAAAGTATCATATTTATTGATTGAGGTCACTCCACTATGTGAGATGCAGCTTTTTAAACACTTATTACAAACTGTGTCAATGATTATATAAATGATATAATGTATATTTACTCATTTTTATTTCAGGAACCATTGACATTCAGGGATGTAGCCATTGTTTTCTCTGAAGAGGAATGGGAATGCCTGGATTCTGCTCAGCAGACTTTATACAGAGATATGATGTTGGAAATCTATGGAAACCTGGTCTTTCTGGGTGAGCATAAATTTCATTCAGAATTCCTAATTCACTGTCAATATTTAACTTTTTAACTTTGTAGGATATCTTTTGGCAGCTCCTGTTCTTTATAAAAATGTTTTAGATTATTATTTTTAGGATGAAGATTGGGCTTTTGTTTATGTAGAAAATAAAATGTTAATTTAAAAAAAATTTACCTACATATTCTTTATTCTATTTTGATAGTTCAAAGTAGTGTTTTCAATGTGGAGTCTGAAAATGGTTACAAAGTATTTTAGTGTTTCTGCCAGGAAAACACATCTGGAAAAATAATTGTTTAGAATCTTCTCTGGTATCTTTTCTTTCTTTTTTCTAATGTGGGCAGCATTAGGAAACAGTAGTTAAAAGAGAATAACAAAATGAATCATATTCCATTTTCAAATAAACTCTTCTTGCTGTCCCTAAGTCAGTCATCCTTATTCACTTTTCTGTCTCCAAAGAAATAACCTTGGAATTTGAAGAGAAAAGTGACAGTAGCCATATATCCAAGTGGGTAGCACTCAGTGAAGCAAATCATATAGATAAGAGGTCAAATGTCAAAGAGAAATTCACCTTTTAAAATGTTGATTGAGAATCTAAAAGCCAGCAGAAATGATTTTGTCCAACCTAGGTATATTTCTTTTGCAATCAATAAGAGCATACCCTGCCCTATGTTTATTATGCTCCCTAATTCTTTTTTTTTTTTTTTGGTACCGGGGATTGAATTTAAGGGTACTCGACCACTGAGCCACATCCCCAGCCCTATTTTGTGTTTTAGGTAGAGACAGGGTCTCACGGATTTGCTTAGCGCCTCGCCATTGCTGAGGCTGGCTTTGAACTCGCGATTCTCCTGTCTCAGCCTCCCTAAGTGCTGGGATTACAGGATTGCGCCACCGTGCCCGGCTCAATTAAGGATTTTTAAAAAAGTGTAATGGGTCCTCAACTGACCTTTTTTTAATATACAAGACAACTTTATTAAAATGACCTGTAGAAACCATGTTTTCCTTCCAGATAGATATACAATAATTTATTGGCTTTAGTGTTAACATCTCTTAGTAGTAATGATTTATACTCCTATTTGTATATTTATGTTCAGTTGACTGTACCTTTGTGAAGTGCATGTAGAAATACTTTGACTCTGCTTTACTTTATTGGTATGTCCTTTTTTCTCAAAAGTATAACACTTCATTCTTTCTGCAATATAAACCTTTACTACATAAGAACTCTGCAAATATTTTCTCCCACTTCTTGTTCTAGCTTTGATAACTGGATGTACATTGATCTAAAATAAAAAAAGAGGCCTTCAGAAATATGAATACATAGAAATTTACAGAGAAATGTCTTAGAAATTGAGTAACAGAGATAAATGATATGGAGACTCACTCTTCACAGTATTCAGATAAGCACCATCCACATGTATTGTAAGAGGATGACCAAGGACATGCACAAAGGGTAAACAGAATATTAGGTAGAATTATCCAATTTCCATGGGATTCAGAAAGTTTTTAGGTTCCAGGCAAAAACAGATAAGACTTGTTCTCTGGACATGCCTCTCTTCTCTGGTCTGCATCTGGGTTTGACTATCTCTAGGTCCTGCAGCCTGAGTTTAGATTGTTTCACCTGATACTCAGGGACAGAGGAGTCTGAGCCTGATACTTTGTCCATTCAGGTAAAAATTATCCAATCAGATGTGATTGGGTTGATTATTATACAATCAAATGACCAAAGAGTAAAGGGTGCTCTTCAAAATCTGAGAGTTTTATCTCTATCTCAGGGAAATATCTGGATCCATCTTCAGGTTTTGTGATGACTGGGTGGCTCTGTCACAGGCCCTTTAACTCTAACCTTAAAGGGCTAGAGTATTTGCAGAAATAATTCTGTAGGGCTAGACATTATAAAAAAAGGACTGGGCTGATTGAATGTAGTCAGCACTAATTGTGGGAACCTGAGCTTTCCTGAGGTCAAGTTTAGAGTCTGTTAACCCTAGTATAATTTTGATAGTGTTTAATATTTTGTCACCTCTGGCCCACATAATGGGGCTTGACAGTAAGGATATTACTTTTTTTGTCCTGTGCCAAATTGGTGACCTCAGCCTGTTCTGAAACTCTCTGTATCTCCTTTCTCTCACCCCTTCAGAGTGGATGTTAAAGCCAGGGTAATGACATGAGAATTCTGACTGATGTAAATAATTCGTATTTGGGAATAGCTGTGGCCCATGGGCTTTTCAGCTTCCATTTTTTCCCAGATGTTACCCATTTCTTAGTGTATTTTTCAACTATATGATAAGCATGATTTTTCTGTCATGTTTTCTCAGCTAATTTACGATACTATGAAGTATGCTTTCCTGTGATACATTTCAAATAACACAGCATTTTAAGTCATCTTTTTCTCTGAGATTTGGATGGGATTAAAAAATGTGTGTGTGTACTTTCTCATGAGAGGAAAAGAGCATTGTCACCTGAAAATCTTTAAAAAAATTTTTGTATCTAATTCCAAGTGTGAAGATGCATGTATATAATCCCAGCCATTTAGGAGAATGAGGCAGAAGAATCACAAGTTTGAGAATAAAAAATAAAAAGGGATAATATTTCTCAGTGGTTAAACACTCCTGAGATCAGTCCCTGGTACCAAAATAAAAAATCTTTGAACCTCTTGTTTATTTGTCTTCTGTTAGCATAGATAGGAAGTTTAGGGCCCTGTTAAGAAACTTTAGAGTGTGATGTTTCTTCAGTGCCTGCTATGTCCTTGACTGATCCTGGATTTCAGAATTGCTTGAAGCTGACCCAAAGTGTCCACAGCTGCCCTGTTTATTGAATTACCTAGTGAAGATCAACATCTGTGTAATCATCACTTCTTATAGAGCAGCTTGTTTGGGGAATGGAACACCTTGTTGGACTCGCTGGATCTCTAGAGATTACAGAAATATTCTGTGTAGATTTTATATAGATTATTTATTGGAACATTAATATTATTTTCTCCTAATTTTAGGTTCAATTCTTCAGAAATACATTGCTGGTCAGCCACATAACTTGTGGAATTGAGAAAGGCAAAGATGATCTATGTTTTCTTTCTTGTTGCCCATATAGGGAGGAAAGATGATAAATTCTCAAAATTTGGAAGAACAATATACTATAACAAAGATTACGAAAACCATTCTAGTCTATTTGTGCAAAAGTCTCCAAGGGAAAATGCACTACATGCAGATAGAAAGGCATAGTGTAGTGCCTCATGGTCAAGGTGGTCACCAAACATTTAAGGAAAGGATGGTGGTTGGAAACTCATTTTTTTTTCAATTTCTCATTAGCTATGAAGTGTAATTTATCACTATTATTTGAAAGATATAAAAATGTTTCCAAAAAGAAAAGATACAGAAAATTTGAGAATATAATTTTATGCAAACTAAGTAAGGTTGGTTGAGTTAATTCTTAATCCTGTCTGTGGCTATAATTTTTAGTTTTGAAGCTATTTCTAGAATGTCAGATTAAACAAATTCAGATATGGGTAATAATTGACTTTTTTTTTTCTAAATAGATATTGCAAAACCAGGAAAACACCAAATATAAGGTCTGGATGCATCCTAAAGTTTAGCCTGTAAAGGGTTTGGTTTTAGAAGGAAAAGTAAATAAATAAGGTAAAAAGGGAATGGATCAAAGGAGGATAGGATATTCATATCCAGATGTGCATATTGAGATATGCCAGTAATTACAACTACTTGTATATTGAGGCAGAAAATTCACTCCTTAGTGGAGTAACTTAGTGAGACCAGGTCTCTAACTAACTAACTAACTAACTAACTAACTACTAAATAGGGTAAGGATTATGTTAGTGACAGAATGCCCCATTACCACAAAAATAAATCAAAATTAAAAAATATCTTTTACCCTGAAGCCAGCCTAGAAGTTTTTAGAGAAATGTTGTGTATGTTGGTTTAAGTTGATATGAGATGGCAGAATGTACAAAGGGTTGAGCATAGGGAAAATCTCAAGCTGTTTGGTTAACCAATATTTTATTCTGATCATTGAATATGAAAGTGTTTAATTAATTGTTTTTGATGGCAAACATGAGAATATGCAGTGTGGGTGTCTCACTATAATTTAAATAGGGAGCATCTTCTCAATTACTTTGGGAAGAGAATTTTTGTGGCTGTAACAGAACACAAAATTTGGAAGGAATCTCTTCAATCATCTATTTTATAAAATTGTCTTTGTGCTCCATCTTCCTCTAATGTTTTTCATGTTCTCTACATATTTTTTATTGTTAACTTCCTCAGTTATTTATTTTATAAGAAGCCGGTATACATAAGTAAATTCTGTTCTTTTGTTCTGTGAGTAATTTTATTAGAATAAGTAACTTGAGTGTGTAGTTGTAGAGACCCCCAATCTATAAGAAACTGATCACAAATAAAGATGTTATTCTGGGGCTTGCAGTTGGCAACTCAAGTTAGTGAAATTTGACAGGAGTAAACTCCAAATTTTGGCATCTGTACTAAGTGTTATCAGAATTGATTTATTGGACAACTAGTTGTTGAAATATTGGCTATTCTACAAATTCACACATTTGTTATTCAAAGTGATTGCACAGTCAGCCATGGTGGCACACACCTGTAATACTAGTGATTTGTTAGAATGGCACAGAAAGATGTCAAGTTTGAGGCCAGACTTAGTAAGAGAGGCTCTAAGCAACTTGTTGAGTCCTTGTCTCAAAATAAAAAAAAATCAAAAGTACAGGAGATGTAGCTCAGTGATAGAGTGCCCCTGGTTTAAATTTCTAATTTGTTTTTTTTTATTTGTTCTAATTAGTTATACTTTACAGTAGAATGCATTTTGACACATTGCACACAAATGGAGTATAACTTGCTCATTTCTTTGGCTGTATATGGTGCTGAATCACACCAGTAGCATAATCATACATGTATATAGGGTAATAACTTCTGTCTCATTCTATGGTCCTGCCCATCCCCACAACCCCATCCTCTCACACCCTTCTGCATAATTCAAAGTTTCTTCATTCTTCTCTACTCCTCCCCACTGTGGATGGAAGAGCATCTGCTTATCAAAGAAAACATTTGGACTTTGGTCTTTTGGGATTGGCTTATTTCTCTTAGCATGATATTTTCTAGTTCCACTCATTTACCTACAAATGCCATAATTTTATTCTTCTTTAAGGCTGAGTAATATTCTGTTATGTATATGTAGCACATATTCTTTATTCATTCCTCTGTGGAGGGTCATCAATGTTGGTTATATAGTTTAGCTATCATGAATTGAGCTGCTATAAACATTGGTGTGGCTGTGTCACTGTAGTATGCTGATTTGAAGTCCTTTGTGTGTGAACCAAGGAGTGAGAAAGATGAGTCAAATGGTGGATTCATTCCAAGTTTTGTGAGGTATTTCTATACTACTTTCCATAGTGGTTGCACCAATTTGCAGTTCCACCAGCAATGTGTGCATGTACCTTTTCCCTCACATTCTTGCCAACACTTATTATTGCTTGCATTCCCTTTTTCATTTTTGGTACTGGGGATTGAACTCAGGGGTACTTGACCACTGAGCCACATATCCAGCCCTGTTTTGTATTTTATGTAGAGACAGGATCTCACTGAGTGTCCTGGCTCCTCACTATTGCTGAGGCTGGCTTTGAACTCGGTTTTCTCCCGTCTCAGCCTCCCAAAGTGCTGGGATTACAGGCATGCGCCACTCTGCCCAGCTATTGCTTGCATACTTGATAATTGTCATTCTGACTGGAGTGAGATGAACTCGTAGTTTTGATTTGCATTTCTCTAACTGTTACAAAGTAGTAAACATTTTTTATGTTTGCTAATCAATTGAATTTCTTCTGTGAAATGTCTGTTCTGTTCCTTAGCCCATTTATTGATTGGGTTATTTGTTTCTTTGGTGTTAATTTTTTATATATCCTGAAGATTAGTGCACTGAGTTGCATGTGGTGAAGATTTTTTTCCCATTCTGTAGTCTCTTTCATCCTGTTATTGTTTCTTTTGCAGAGAAAAAAGCTTTCAGTTAAAATTCATCCCATTTATTGATTATTAATTTTTCTTCTTATGCTTTAGGAGTCTTGTTCAGGAATGAATTCCTAAGTTGACATGATAAATATTTGGGCTTACTTTTTGTTTTGTTATGTGCAGAGTTTCTGTTCTCATGCCTATGTCTTTTATTTACTTTGATTTGATTTATGTGCAGAGTGAGAGATAAAGGTTTAATTTCATTTTATTACACATGAATATCCAGTTTTCTCAGCACCATTTGTCTTTTCTTCAATGTATGTTATTGGATCCTTTGTCTAGTATGAGACAACAGTATTTTTATGGTTTTCTTTGTCTTCTATTTTGTACCATTGATCCATATTTCTATTTGGGGGGCAATATTATGTCATTTTTCTTACTATTGCTCAGTAGTTTATTTAAGGTCTACTATTGTGATGCCTCCTGCTTCACACTTCTTGCTATGGATAGCTTTGGCTATTCTGGTTCTGTCATTTTTCCAAATAAATTTCATCATTGTCTTTTCTATTTCTATGAAGAATGTCATTGGGATTTTAATATAAATTGCATTAGATAGGTACAATTCTTTTGGTAGTATGACCATTTTGAAAATATTAATTCTGTCTTTTCAAGAGCATGGGAGATCTTTCCATCTTCTAAGATCTTCAATTTCTTTAGTGTTCTGTGGTTTTCTTTGTTGAGGATTTTCACCTTTTGTTAGATTGATTCTCAGTATTATATACTTTTGTGGCTATTGTGAGTGGGGTAGTTTTCCTAATTTTTCTTTCGGTGGATTCATCACTGATATATATGGGAATGTGTTTGATTTATGGGTGTTGTTTTTATCTTACTTTTTTGCTGAATTCATTTATTAGTTTTAAAAGTTTTCTGTAGAAATTTTTTGGAACTTCTAAATATCCAAAATTATTTTGTCTGCAAATGGTAATAGTTTGAGATTCTTTCTTTTCCTATTTATACCCAATTAATTTCTTTTGTCTGTCTTACTGGTCTGGCTAGAATTTCAAGAACTATGCTGAATAGAAGTGGTAGAAGAGTGAATCCTTGTCTTGTTCCAGGTCTTAGAGGGAATGTTTTCTATTTTTCTCCTTTTAGAATAATGTTGTTCTTGGGTTTAGTATATATAGATTGCTTTTACAATGGTGAGATATGTTTCTACTCTCCCTAGTGTTTTTTATTCTTTTTTATTTTTGTTCTTATCAGTTATACATGACAGCTAAATATATTCTATTCCTGGTACACAAATTTGGCCTAGTTTTCCTAGCTTTTCTCAACATGAAGAGGTGCTGTATTTTGTCAAATGCTTTTTCTGCATCTATTGATATAATCATATGATTCTTTTATGTCTGTTGATGTGATGTATTACATTTATTGATTTTTGTATGTTGAATAAACCTTGATTCCCTTCAATGAACCTCAATTGATTGTGGTGTACTATCTTTGTAATATTTTTTGTATGGAATTTGTAGAATCTTATTGAGAATTTTTGTGTCTATGTTCATCAAGAATATGAGTCTGAAGTTTTCTTTCCTTGATGTGTCTTTGTTGTGTTTTGATATCAGGGTGATACTAGCCTTACAGAATGAGTTTGGAAGGGTTCCTTCTGTTTCTATCTCATGGAATAATTTGAGAAGTATTGATGTTAATTCTTCTCTGAAGGTCTTGTAGAATGTGGCCCAGAATCCATCTTGCTTTTCTTGGTTGGTAAACTTTTGATGGTGCCTTCCATTTAATTGCTTAAAATTGATCTGTTTAAATTGTTTGTTCTCCTGATTCAGTTTGGGTAAATCATATGTCTGAAGAAATTTGTCAGTGTATTTGAGATTTTGTATTTTATTGGAGTATAAATTTCCAGGAGTTTTTAATTATCTTCTGTATTTTAGTAGTGTCCATCATGTTTCTTTTTTATCACAAATTTTAGTAATTTGAGTTTTCTCTCTCTTGGTCTAAAAAAGTGTGGCTGTGTGCTCATCAGTTTTATTATTTTCAAATAACCAACTTCTTGTTTTGTCAATTTTTTCAAATTTTTTTTTTGTTTCAGTTTGATTGATTTCAGCTCTGGTTTTAATTATTTCCTGTCTTCTACTATTTTTGATGTTGATTTCTTCTTATTTCCTAGTGCCATGAGATATTATGTTAGATCATCTATTTGTTCACTTTTTATTATTTTAATGTATGAACTCAATGCAATAAACTTTCCTCTTAGCACTGCCTTCATAGTGTCCCAGAGATTTTGATATGTTGTATCAGTGTTCTCATTTACCTCCACGTATTTTTTTAATTTTCTCCCTGACTTCTTCCACTATGCATTCATTTTTCAATAGCATGCTATTTAGTCTCCACATGTTGGAGTGACTTTTATTTATTTTTTATTTTATAGTTGATTTCTAATTTCTTTCCATTTTGATCTGATAGAATGCAGGGTAGTATCCCTATTTTTTTTTTCTGATTTTCTGAGAGTTGCTCTGTGGCATAACATGGACTATTTTAGAGAAGGATCCATGTGCTGCTGAAAAAAAAGTGTATTTGCTAGCTTCTAGATGAACTACTCTGTATATGTCCATTAATTCTAAATCATTGCTTGCATTATGTAGTTCTATAGTTTATTTGTTTAATTTTTGTTTGAAAGATCTATCCAGTGGTGAGAGAGGTGTGTTAAAGTTACCCAATATTGTTGTGTTGTGGTCTATTTGTTCTTGAAATTGAGATGGTTTTGTTTGGTGTACATGGATTCGCCATTCTTTGGGGCATATATATTTGTGATTATAATTTCTTGATGTATGATTTATAATTTCTTGATGTATGATTTATATGTATGATGTATAATTTCTTGATGTATGTATAATTTCTTGATGTATACATACTGTTAAGCAGTATGGAATGTTGTTATTTATCCCTTCCAACTTTGGTTTGAAGTCCAACTTGTCTGATATAAGGATGGAAATCCCTGCTTGTTTACACAGTACATGTGGAATTAACAGTATATTCGCCTAATATGATTTTCTATTGTTTCTTTGGATCTATCTTTGTACCACGTAACTCAAGTTTGCCCAGATATTTAAGTGTTTTGTAATAGTTTGATAGTTAAGATTTTTATTTGTATGAAAAGTGAGCTATGATATTGTGGCCTAAAGAAGCAAAAATCATTTATTAATAAAGAACTTTTATGGTATTTTTAAAAAATGAGAATATAGATACTTTTTGAGAGTGCTATTCAAATAAATATATGGGCTGTTGGAATTTTTGGTGTATCTCACTGATTTCATATAACTTCAACACACAGAGTTGAACACTATCCTATGAGTATTATTACTTATAATTGTGCTATGTCTGTCTCAAGTGTCATTGCTTTGTTTGGTTGTGCTTGTTTTGAGTATTCAATAACCGTGAGTGTTATTTATCCATTAGTATTATATTGGTTTTTTTTTTTTTAGTTACTTCTTTGCTTCAGTGTTTGGCTTCACATGTGCTGCTCTCCGGGTTTTATTATACCAAATTTATTCATCAATTTAACTGTGTATAACTAAGTATTTGGGTTGGGAATATAGCTTGGTAGAGTGTTTGCCTTGCATGCACAAGGCCCTGGGTTCAATCCTCAGCACCACAAAATGTATCATATTTAATGATTGAGGTCACTCCACTATGTGAGATGCAGCATTTTAAACTCTCATTACAAACTGTGTCAATGATTATATGAATGATATAATGTATATTTACTCATTTTTATTTCAGGAACCATTGACATTCAGGGATGTGGCCATTGATTTCTCTGAAGAGGAATGGGAATGCCTAAATTCTGCTCAGCAGACTTTATACAGAGATGTGATGTTGGAGGTCTATGGAAACTTGGTCTTTCTGGGTAAGCATAAATTTCATTCAGAATTCCTAATTCACTGTCAATATTTAATTTTTTTAACTTTGCAGGATATCTTTTGGCAGCTCCTGTTCTTTATAAAAAAAAATTTAGATTATTATTTTTAGGATGAAGATTGGGCTTTTGTTTATGTAGAAAATAAAACGTTAATTTTTAAACATTTTTTACCTAAATTTTCTTTATTCTTTTTTGATAGTTCAAAGAAGTGCTTTCAATCTGGAGACTGAAAATGGTTACAAAGTATTTTAGTGTTTCTGCCAGGAAAACACATTTGGAAAAATAATTGTTTAGAATCTTCTCTGGTATCTTTTCTTTCTCTTTTTCTAATGTGGACAGCATTAGGAAACAGTAGTTAAAAGAGAATAACAAAATGAGTCATATTCCATTTTCAAATAAACACAGGTTGCTGTCCCTAAGTCATCCTTAGTCACTTTTCTGTCTCCAAAGAAATAACCTTGGAATTTGAAGAAAAAAGTGACAGTAGCCATATATCCAACTGGGTAGCACTCAGTGAAGCAAATAATATAAATAAGAGGTCAAATGTCAAAGAGAAATTTACCTTTTAAAACGTTAATTGAGAAAGTAAAATCCAACCTAGGTATTGGATTTTGTCCAACCTAGGTATATTTCTCTTGCATTCAGTAAGAGCATACTCTGCCCTATGCTTATTATGCTTCCTAATTCTTTAAGCACATTCTTGTTCTCCAGTGATCTCTCTACATTCAAATTAACAAAGTACTTTTTAATGCCTGTGAGGATTTGCCTAATCTGACAGACGTTTATTGATCTTGGGGGGTCCCTAGAAAATCTGCACACATTATTGAATATCTGTAGATTAAACCATTGTAATATATTAATATCATAGACAAGTTTCTTTAATGTAATTTAAATATTTATTCATTCAAAGTTTTATCATCAGAGCGTTTTATGAATGATAATACTAAATTTTCTGTGAAATTTTTCTGCCATGTAATGAATAGCAGTGATTCACAATGTCTACTCCTAGTGGCTATATAAGTACAGTCAGAAGTTCAGTTGAAAGAAAGATTCTAGGGCTGGGGCTGTAGCAGAGCGGCAGAACACTTGCCTAGCACATGTGGGGTACTGGGTTTAATCCTTAACACCACATAACAACAAACAAGCAAAATAAAGTCATCCTGTCCATCTATAACTACAAAAAAAAAATAAAGAGAAGAATTTCTAATGTAGTTTAATTATTCAGAATTTTGTGAGTTATATTTTCTCTAAATCTTTATCCCTTTTTGAGTTCTACTGTTTAGAGTAGCTTCAATGTTGTGCAGTGTGTTTCCTTACAACAGTGGATATTGTTTTTATTTTTCAACCTATATTATAATTGAATAGAAATATTTATGACTTCTCACTTTAGGACAATATTAGGTGAAGTTACAATGCACATAAAGCATGTGCCTATTTTCAATAAAGTTGTATATGCTTTTACTAACTTGTATGAATATTACCTCTTTTGTTTGTGACTTTTATATAGTGCCTTGATATTTTACTCTATAAAATTATTTATATAATTATATTAAATTTTTTATATAAATACACATAGGCATGTTTATATATACTGGGGATTCAACTCAGATATGCTATAATGCTGAGCTACATCTGCATCCCATTTTGACTTATATTTTGAAACAGATTTTTGCTAAGAAGCTAAAGATGGATTTGTATATTCCTGAATTACTAGCATAATTATATCGTTTTATAGATGAATCTGTTCTATTGTCTAGGAGTAAGATTTTAGTCTTTAAAAAGTAACAAAAATTATCACAATTCTGTTTATGTTTTTTATATAATTTTCAAATTTTAGTTGTGATTAAAAATCATTAACTTATTGATACTTAAACTTACTGTCATATATTTTAAATGAATTGTTCAATTGTGTTGATTTAAATTGTTTGTAACATATTTCTAGAAAGTTTGTATCATATAAAAGTAAAATTCAGTTCTCCCCCAAACAACTGCTCATTTGTTTTTCACCTTTTCATCCCAGAAACCATTTCTTTTGGCATGTATGCTTGGTTACATCAGATATCACATAAGTAGAATCACATGGCATTTGTCTTCTTGTGAATGATTTATTTCACTTAGCATACTATCCTAAAGGTTTATCATTGTAGATATATAATTTCTTATATTTGTAATGTGTGAATACATTTTATAGTTCATTCCAAATTGCATTCATGCACTCATGTGAAAGGATATTTTTCTGTCCATATCTGTCTTTATTAAATTTTGTTGTAATAAGCATAGATCTGTAAATATATTTTGATTTAACCATCCAAATGAAGGCTAATTTATGTATTCTCAGTTTTGTTACATATGGCTTCCTCATCTAACTTCATGTTAACATAAAACTATTGAATATTGTAGCTTCTATTTTTATATCAGAAAGTAATTTTAATATGTTTAGTTATTTATGTACACTGGACACTTCATAGAATTTTTAAAATCACATATTTTGTTTCTGCAAATTTTATATGATTTGTGTTGCTGTACTGGTTTATTTTATTAGAAGGATTTCAATTAGTGTTTTTCTTAGACCAAGTGAGAAAATTTTTGAGCACTTATATATTTTGAAAACCTGTATTTTTCTTATGGTTCAAAAAATAGTATTGGTTGATACAGTGTTCTAGGTGGATATTTTATTTTTCTTTCAACATACATACCTATACTTTCCAATTTCTTTATGGATGCTTCTGCTAAGAAATCAACTCTTAACCATATAGAAGTATCTTTATAAACAAAACCTCTCTTTTTCTTATTCCTATCAAAAATTTATCTTGAAGAATTTTAAAATGTTGATTATAAATTCTTTAGCTTGAATCTTTTAATTGATTTTCTAACATTTGATATTTTTTCCTCCTCACACCTCTATTTTATCAGACTGATTTTCTTCTCTTCTTCTCTTTTTCTTCTCTTCATTTTCCTCCCTTCCTTTCTTTCTTTCTTTCTTTCTTTCTTTCTTTCTTTCTTTCTTTCTTTCTTTCTTTCTTTCTTTCATACTGGAGATTGAACCCAGGGCCCTTGTCTATGCAAGGCAAGCATTTTACAAACTGCCCTGTATTCTCAGCCCCAGACTTTTTTTCTTAAAGAATATTTCTAGTATACAGTTTCTACATGTTCTGTTGCTTTTTTTCTTAAATTTTATTCCATTTTCTCCATTGTTAATTAGTTCCTTAAACATCTTTCAAATGGTTATTTGGTATTGCTTAGGCAATTAATAATTTCCTAATTTTCAATTACAACTGTTATATTGTGTTTTTGCTTGAGTCAACTTTCCCCTTTTATATTTATGCTTTTATTTTCATTGGGATGTTTTCTTTTAAAATCACCTTAAAATAGATCATTATAGTCATTTTGGAAAATGTTTTAAACTTACTACATAAACAAAAATGTGAGATACAATGGTACAAAATTATATTTCCATATAATTGGGGAGTTGAGGTATAATTGCAAGTTTGAAATGAGCTCCAGCATCTTTGTGACATTTTGTCTCAAAACATAAAAATCACAGACATATAGAAAGGTTTGTGAATGTAGTTCAGTGGAAAAATACCCCTATGTTCAACCCTAAGTAACACTCCCCACAAATAAAAAAGAAAGAAAGAAATTCAGGGTAAAGTCATTTCCTGCAACATTTGAGTTATGTTTGCAATCTGAAAAAGTTGAACTGAGAGGCTGTGATTTGACATTGCTGTGGTAACAGTCAGATTCAGTGTTGTCCTCATCTGTGGTGCTCTGAAATCTCAAGAGGATTTTGGAAGTTTTCACAACTTTTGTCAGCATATTGTTGTAAATTTTATATATTTCTTAAGTAATAATAAGCTTGGATTATTATTACTGGCAATTTTTCCCACCTTGATAAAATTTTGTATATTTGTGGAGTATATTCACCACAGTGTAGTAAGTGGAATAATTAGTTATTTTAATTTGTTTCAAGTATGTCTTCTCATGAAAACAAAGAATATTCAGGAGAGCAGGAAATAAATTATTTTTGGCAAAACTTGATAAAGGGAAGGTATGGAATCTATGACAACGAATATTTAGTTTTAAACAAGGAATGGGAAAATGTGAGTATAGAGAAGTTCAGAAAATTTGTCTCCTTAAACATAACAAATGCATGACAATGATTTTTAATAAAAAATACACTGTCATAAGATAATGTTATAACATAACATCTCAAAAGACTGAGTATTCAACTGATATTAGTCACTTTTTGTTTGGTTAATACTTTTAGTCATATTATTGTAATTAAATTATTTTCACTATTCAGTATTTTGTGTAAAACCAGTTAAAATACACAAGATTTTCAAATGCAACAACATGTATCAAACTACATATATATGCAATGTTTATGGGCCATTATAAAAATGTATTTTAAATACCTTCAGAAAAATAAACTTCCAACAAATTATCCCAGCTGTAAAATATGATTAATAATATACATGTTTATAAAAAAGTGTTCAAACAATGATTAATGTTATGTTTTGAAACTTTTAATAATCTGTGCATGAGTGTACATTATATGAAAGTCTGAAAAATATTAGTATAAAACTGCAGTACTCTAATCTGTCAGTTTTACAGAGTGTTATAGAGGTAATTTTAAACACAGTATAGCTGAATTTTCCCATTTTTTAAACTCACCTGTAGTATTTCCACTTAGAGATATGGAGAGTACTCAGATTAAGGAGAAATGAAAGAGTAGCAGTGAGCCTCACTAAGACATCTCATTTGAAAAGAATTATTCAGAAGTTAAATATTTTTAAGTTAGAAGTTTGATAATCATTGCTCTTTAAATGCAATAGGAATTAAGATAAAAAGAGGAAAATCAGCTGGATCCTTTTAGAACACATCAAATAACCATACAGCTTATCTGTCATGGATGGAAATTCAAACAAAGGGAAGGCAGAAGGAACTCCTGATAGAGGCACCCAGAAAACCCACAGTCCACCTGGCTTGCAGGACTGTGTTACACCACACACAAATGCAGACATGAGGGTCTCATGAGAAGAGTGAGACTAGTCTGGGCTCAAATCAAGAGGTAGAAAATAGCCCTAAGAGAGGAGCAGCAGGGTGGAGGTTGAGCAATGGAGGGAAATGAAGGGCTCAAACTATTAATTGGAATATTCTTAAGAAAAGTAAACAACCACATTGGTCAAGTAAGACCACCTTTGAAAGAGGCATGGCTTATCATCAACCTTCTACCCAGGGAACAAAATTCTAGTCTATCTTTGACATTTCATGAGTTTCTCTACACTTCAAGAAGCATAGTTTTGTAGACATTCATCCTTGAGACTCTCTCTGACGCTTGATGATTTGAGTCAATTCTAATTTTAATTCCCCTGGAAGCAGTCTTAGTATACTTTTAAACTATTTAAGGATTGTATGTTAGCACAATAATTCCCAGTCATGGGTATCCAGCAACCTTCCAGGGTAGTTTCCTGCTCAGAAGGTAATGAGCCACCTGAGAAAATGAATGCCTAAAATAATTAGTAAAGAAATAAGAGACAGAGCCAGAGATTAGATACAAAGAGAAGGAGAACTTGATAGTCTAGTCCATGTAGGAGCTGAAACAAAATGACTAGAAAATGGCTCTAGTTTTATATTTAAGAGAGAATACATAAAAGGCAAAGATAAGATTTCAACAAGAAGAATATTACTGCAGACAGTTTTGTTTGGCATCCTGACAAGTCACACTCTTCTTTGAGAGACTGTGGGGTTATGTGGCTCCAGTGTATCAACTCACCTCCAGTGCAGTGCTGAATGTAGAGAGAACTAGGTAGGACATCACACATATGGGGTAGTCTCAAATCAGAATTATTGATGCTGTGGGCTCCCAGGTACCAGACTTTTCTGCCTAATGTCTTTCATGTTGTTTTTATTTCACACACAATTCACAGATGCCTTCTGGCAACTCCATTTTACATGTATTCCTGCATCTTCCATAGCAACAGGGTCTTCAATGGGGCTGCAAGTTGGAATCCCAGAAGATTTGTGTATTTTGTGATTTTGGATGGGATGAGGTTTGTTCTTATTCATAGCAGGATAAACTTTCCCAGTGTTAGACTCAGAGACTTTCTGAGTTCTACACATGTCCCCAGCAAAATTAATACCATTGCAATGAAATTCTTGAGGCCTTAGCCCTAGTCAGCTGGGCATTCAAAGGAATATAGGTTAAAGATATCCACAGTGTCCTCTGACTCATTTCAGTGAGCTAGTTACATACAGAAATTTATAGGAAGAGCCACAATGATAGGAATTTTAGCTAGAATGTTCAGAAACGGACCTCAGATGCAGGTTAATCTTTGGTTTCATTGAGGCTGCTACAGTTGATTAGGGCCATAACAATGGCCCTGCAATTGCAGAGGCCCTTGGCAACCCACAATAGTTGCTAGTGGGTTAAGGGCGAGGTGCCACTGTGGTGATGTATGGCATTAGCTGAGCCAGGGAGAGGCTGTTTCACCTATGCCAGTCATTTGAGATTATATGTGTGCCTCAATATATCTTCACAACATTTTTGAAATTACATATTTTCTCTAAAATGAAAAATTTTCTATCGAGTCTGTTTCCTCCTTTAGCTAGTTACTGGAATATTTTGAAATGTAGCATTGAGTAAACATTTACAGAAACATTTATTCAGACAATAGATTAAACAATAAAGAACAAATTTGTGACTGATCGATCTAATTGTTACTTTACAGAAAGGCTGCAATGGACAGTTTCTTCTTTTGTCAATGCATAGGATTAATGAATGTGGGAAGGTTTGTACTTATCTACTATTGCTTACTCTAAATGTAAATACAGATACTTGGAGAGACCTTCATATTTATGATAAATCTTTCAATACCTATAGACCGGTATCTACCCTAGGTAATTAGCAGTATATTTATTTTGGTGTAAAACAATATAAATTCTGTGAAACTCTTAAAAATTTAATCTTTTTTCAAATCATAGGAAACATGAGTGTGATCATACACAAAATGTTTACAGAGGTAAAAGTGAGAGAGTCTTTAATCCATCATCAAAATTTATCCATCAAAGTTTTCATATTCAAGAAAAGAATTACAAACGTAAAAAACGTGAAAGAGCTTTTAATAAAACTGCAAGCATTACTCAACACCAGAGGATTTATACTGAAAGGAAGCTCTACAATTTTAACAAATATATGAAAATATTTAAAGATTCTTCAATCCTTTATCATGGTAGTGATGAACCTCACATCAGTAAAGAATATTGCAAAGATTTTCCTCAAACTTTATTCCTTGCTAAACACCATAGGAGTTACCATGGAGAGAAACAATACAAATATAAGAAATGTGATAAAGTCTTTAAGTTTTGTTCAAACCTTATGAAAAACTACAATATTTATACTGGAGGGAAGTCATACAAGTGTAAAATAATGTAACAAAGGTTTTGCTGTTAGAAATGACCTTATCGTGCACCAGAGAATTCACACTGGAGAGAAACCATACAAATGTAAAGATGTGGCAAAGCTTTTAAGGGAAGATCACAACTGACTCGACACCAGAGAATTCTTACAGGAGAAAAGCCACACAAATGTAAAGAATGTGGCAAAGGTTTTAATCGAAGATCACACCTTACTCAACACCAGAGAATTCATACAGGAGAAAAGCCATACAAATGTAAAGAATGGCAAAGGTTTTGCTATTAGAAAAGACCTAATTGTGCACCAGAGAATTCATACTGGAGAGAAACCATACAAATGTAAAGATTGTGGCAAAGCTTTTAATGGAAGATCACAACTGACTCGACACCAGAGAATTCATACAGGAGAAAAGCCACACAAATGTAAAGAATGTGGCAAAGGTTTTCTTGAAAAATCATACCTTACTCGACACCAGAGAATTCATACTGGGGAAAAGCCATACAAATGTAAAGAATGTAACAAAGGTTTTGCTGCTAGAAAAGATCGTATTGTGCACCAGAGAATTCACACTGGAGAGAAACCATACAAATGTAAAGATTGTGGCAAAGCTTTTAATGGAAGACCACAACTTACTCAACACTGGAGAATTCATACAGGAGAAAAGCCATACAAATGTAAAGAATGTGGTAAAGCTTTTAATCAAAGATCAAACCTTACTCAACACCAGGGAATTCATGCAAGAAATAAGCCCTACCAAAGTAAATAGTGTGGCAACGTTTTTAGGTATAATTCAAGTGTTTTTAAGTATGAGAAAATTCATGCTTGACAGAATTTTTACAAATATAAAGAATGTAAAAATTACTTATTGTGAAATCACAACTTATTTATCAACAGAAATTTTATTCTGTAAAGTAGGGTTAAAATTCCAGGAAAAAAAAACTAGGCAACTTTTAAAGCTCAACAGTTTTAAAACCTCAAAGATATTATAGTAGAGATTAAACCTTATAAATGTAAAGAATCTGACAAAGCTTTTAATGAAAGCTCAGACATCAGTATAGAGCAGATAGCTTAACCCTGAGAAGATAATTTTTTATAATAAATCAAATTAATATATACACTAAAGGCTTGAAAACTGGATAAAATGTAATTTTACTCTATGTAATTATATCAAAAATATAGGACTCATTTAAAATTATTAGTATGCATTTTTTTGTCTTCTGGTGATAGAGGTTGAATCCCAGGCTCTTGAATGCTCGGTAAATGTTCTACCACTGAGTCACCTCGCTAGCCATTTTATTCTGTAGTGAATGAGTTTTGTTATTATGTAACAGTGAACGTTTCTCAATGTGTTAACATTGTCATGCATTAAATTGCATGTTTTTGAAGTTGTAGATAACAGATAATAAATAGTTTTGATAAATAGTGGAACATCGCTCTTAATGTTTTTAGGCAGTGTAATTAAACTTTAAATTACTTAAAAACTATTATTCCTATAAGTTAGATTTTAATCATTTCTCCTTTTTGTACCTAGTGGGAAATGAAGTCTTTTCAAGAAACTTGTAGGAACAATAATAAAGCCAGATTTCTAAATTCTCAATTACCACTTCAAAATTTTATTCTATAATTTATAGCTTTTTTATTGATACACTTTCATTGATGTTCATTGAAGTTGATTTCAAGATGCAAATGTTTCAATTAATGGTAGATTTTAGGAATAAGTACCATGGGAGTAGTAATTGTGCTCTGTGTGTATGTGTGTGTATGGTGTGTGTTAATGTGAATGGATATGTTTGCTTATTTCTCTTTTTAGAAAAAAATGGAAGTTATTTAACTGAAAGAATTTCAAGTTTTTTTTATGAATTACTACTATACCATAGTCATCAAATATATTATAAATTCTCTTTGAGGTACACTGAACTAATTTCTCCAAAATACATGGTTAATTTTTTAATGATTTTTTTTTGGTGCTGGGTATTGAACCCAAGGTCTTGTGCATTTGAGGTAAGCACTCAAGAATGTGAGCTATATCCCAGCCCAAAATATATGAGTTCTAATTTAAAATCTTGTCATTCAAGTTTTGTGTTTTATTCTTTTTTCTTACTCACGGAACATCTAACATAGGACCTCCTCATTTGACATTTATAATACATTGTTTTATGACCTGTTGTTGGAATTTAAGATCTTTTTTTCCCTGTGGTAGAAGTCCAAATATGTATCAATATCTGTGTGTTACAAATATATATTTATTTCTCTTGGCATGGTCCTTAAATAATAAACATAAATATAAAATTTTTTTCTGGATTTTAAATTCTGATTTATTTAATGCTCATTATGAAGGTGTATATTCCACCATTCAACTACATCTGCAACCCCCATTTTAAAAATGAGACAGTCTCATTATGTTTCTTAGACTGGTATCCAATTTTTGATTTTTGAGCCTTATTCTCTCAGGATGTTGTCACATACAAGCACTACCCTAACTAGCATTACACAAGTATGCCCCCTTTTTTTTCAGACAAAATCTGGCTACATTACCCAGAATGGCCTCAATCTTGCAATCCTCCTTCTTCAACTTTGCAAGTATCTGTGATTACAGTTACCTGACACCATGTTAATCTATTTTTTAGTATTTGAGGAATCCTTACACATAGTTGTATTTTTGCATTTTTGGTTTTTGTTCTTTACATACTTTGGATATTAATATTGAATCATAAAACCTGGAAAATATTTCTCCTATGTTTTAAGTTGTTTTTCCTCTCAATTGTTTCTTTTGCTTTTGTTTGATGTGATTGCATTTGCTTTTTTTGGGGGAGAAATGTTATATCTAAAACTTCTTTGCACATAATGTTTTAAAATGTTTCTTATTTTTATGGTATAGTTTGGGGAATTCTGGTTATCTATTGAGATATTTCATGCAGTTTGATCTAACTTTGCATGGAACATACAGAACAACTTTTATTAATCACTGAAATATACACTAAGATATGAATTTTGGAAGTACAGGTCTTCCAGTTTATTTGTTTTTCAAAAATATTGTGTTGGATGAGCAGTAACCTAAACATTCATCTTAATAATTTAATGTAACTTTAATATAAATGACTCTTTCATCCAGACTGTCAGCCCTAGATGTCTTCAAATAATATATACCAAACTCTGGAAGAAAATGGATGACACTCAGAAATAGTATACCTAGCAAAATTATGTTTCAGAATTGACAAGTGAAATAAAAACTGTTCACAGTACACAAAGGTAATAGAATTCACAACTAGAAAGCCTGCTGTGTAAAACCTCAATAAAATATTTCATGAAGAAGAAATAAAAAATAAAAGTGAAAACCAGCAAAAGGAGCGAATATACTAGATGATAGTCAATTAAAGATTAAACTAATTAAAAGTAAAAATAAATAAATAGAATGACAGGGAATAAAAATCATTTTTCAAAACATTCACATGAATCTTGTAACCAAGCAGGGGTTTCTATCATATCAGATAATGCAAAAGTTAATCAGAAGACACAAAGAAAACTATTTCATACTGCTTAATGAAACCATACATCAATAAGACATAAGAATTGTAAATATTCATGCCCAGAACAATGGAGAATCTACATACATCCAGGAAACCCTTCTCTATTTCAAAAAACAAATAGATCTCAACACAATAACTCTGGGTGACTTTATTCTGCCTCTATCACCATGGAGAGATCCTCCAAACAAAACAAAATAATGAATCTAAAGAACTTAAACATACAATTGATAATTTAGAGTTCACAGGCATATATAGTGTATTTCATCCATCAATGACTGAATACACTTTCACCTAAGGAGCAAAGAAATCCTTCTCTAATACAGGCCATATTTGGAAATATATCACATATGTTGGCGTACAATTGTAATATTACCTTAATATGTTTTTTGCTTCACTAGGGTTATTTTGATAGCTCCCTTTCCATTAATATTAATTTTTGTCTTCTATCTTTTTTCTTGACTAGACTAGTTGACTTTTATCAAATTTAACTGTAGTTTGGCTTCTCTGTTTCATATATTTCTACTCTTATGTTTTCTTCCTACTACAGTTTGAAAATAATTTTGATTGTTAATTTGCCGTGTTTCTGATACAAATACTTTAATTTATAAATGCTCATCTGAGTATAGTTTTTTTCCAGATATCCTCATGTTTAAATGTTTTGTTATCATTTAGTTCAAAGCACTTTTTTAAGTGATTGTTTCTTCACCTGTGAGATATTTTTAAGCATGCCATTTAATTTTGAAAGTTTGCATGTGAGGGTGGGTTTATATATATCTTAAGGTAATTTATTTCTAATGTAAACATGAAGAAAACAGTCTCCATGGTTACAGTTTTTTAAAATACTGGAAATGCTTTTTATATTGATTGATTTACTTACATGCATGTCAAAACTGGTCAAATTGCATACTTCAAATATATGTGTTTTATTCTACTTATATTTTACCTCAATAAAGCTATGAAATCTGTGCTGAGGTTGTGACTACAGTGGTAGAGTGCTTTACTAGCATGCGTAAGGCACAGGGTTTTGTTCTCAGTACTGCTTATAATAAATAAAGTAAAGGTATATCAACTACAAAAAATATTTTTTTAAAAAAGTTATGCAAATAGGGCTGGGATTGTAGCTCAGCGGTAGAGCGCTTGCCTCGCATGTGTGAGGCCCTGGGTTCGATCCTCAGCACCACATACAAGGCAATAAAATAAATACATTGTGTCCATCTACAATTAAAAAAATATTTAAAAAAAAAGTTATGCAAATAAACCAAATGGCTTTTTGGAATTTTGATCAGTTTGCATTAATGTGTAGATGAAATTGTGATTTTGCCATTGTATCATTAAATCTTTGAATAGGTTTGTTCAACTGACATCTCAAAAGTGTCTACCATTGTGTTCAGTTTGTTTGTTTGTTGTTTGTTTATTTATTGGTACTGGAGATTGAACTCAGGGGCACTTGACCACTGAGCCACACCCCCAGTCCCTTTTTCTGTTTTATGTAGAGACAAGGTATCACTGAGTTGCTTAGTGCCTCGCTGTTGCTGAGGCTGGCTTTGAACTTGGGATTTTCCTGTTCAGCCTCCCTAAGTGCTGGGATTACAGGCTTTGGTCACTGCACCTGGCTCAGATTTTTTTTCCCCCCTTACTTTGTACTTCTTACACTAGGTAATGTCAGTTTGTCTCTTTTCAAGTTTCTGGTCCATTCTGTCTGTTGAAATTGGCTATAAACTATCTCATGAATTGGGGTGGGGGTTGTGGCTCAGTGGTAAAGCACTTGCCTAGCATATGTGACACACTGAAGTTGACCTTCAGTACCACATTAATACAAATGAATCAAATAAATGTATTATGTCCATCCATAACTAGAAAAATCATGCCTGTGATGGTGTTTTGCTTGTCTAAATTATTAATTCTTTCAATTTTTAAAAATATATTCTTAATTTGTATGATCTCCTTTAGTTATTCTTATTTATTTATCCAGAAATGGTTTTTTCTAGTTCTTTCAATAGTAGGCTTAAACAATATCTACTAAGACCAATGGTGGGGCTTTCTCAGGGAAAGCTTCTATTGAGTGTTTCTTAGAAAAACATTCTAACTTCATTAAAGTTTTAAGTCACATAAACTAGAAAGCATTTGGATCTGGCTTTTTAACTTTAAAAATTCTCATTTATAATCTAATTTGGTACCATGTAGACACAAAATATAATACATTTACATAAATATGCATAAAAATATAAGCAATACAAGGATTTTGTAGTTTTTAATTTAGTTTTACCATATGCAAGGTTTTAATTTTTTTAAGTTATTTATGTGCCACATATGCCCCTTAACATAAAAGTAAAAGAAAATGTGTCTTGAGACAATCAGAAAAGATAAAGATAGATTCACTTCTCCTGAAATTTGCATAGACTAGACATTGGTCAGTCTTAGGTAGAAAAAGTTAGTGCTGCTCATTGAGCAGTGAATTAGTTTGAATAAAGAAAAGTTCCACAGTGTTAATTCCTTTTTATTCTAACCCTGAGATTTTCCTCCAATGTTTGAGTTTTTTACTTGAGACATTTCATATTTATGCAATAACTCAGGTACTATAGTAATTGTGTGGCTAAACATTCATAAATATACTTTAGATATTAGAATGCTACCAATAAAGAAAAATTATTTTGTTTTAAATATTAAATTTTATTTTTATGATGAATAGTAAATGCTTGATTCACCACTTTCTAAGATTCAATCATCATCTCAAGTGCTGACATGGAAAGATTTTTTATTGAAGCTGGGCATGGTGGCTGAAGCCTGTAATCCCAGCACTTAGGGAGGCTGAGACAGGAGAATCATGAGTTCAAAGCCAGCCTCAGCAATGGTGAGGTGCTAAGCAACTCAGTGAGACCCTGTCTCTACATAAAACACAAAATAGGGCTGGGGATGAGGCTCAGTGGTCAAGTACCCCTGAGTTTAATCCACAGTACCAAAAAAAAAAAAAAAGATTTTTCATTGAAATAAAAAAATCATATAATTTAAGTACATAAAGAGTGCCTATATCTTGTGCCACAAGTCATAGAAAATAAATACATGAAGTTGAAAAACACTGTAATCTGAGTTGCTAATGTAGATATAACATGCTTCATTTACCCTGTTTATATTCCTTTCTGTGTAAGTGACACCTGTCTATGATATCATAATTCAAGGTAATATTCTGTGACATACATCCAGTAAAACCTAGTTGATTGTTGCAAGTTCTATAAATCAGAATTGTTCCTAGGGGCTGGTTTTAGTAGAGGTGAGAGCAGATGGGTTTCTGTGAGTCTCACTGAACACAGGTCAGACAAAGGTCTGAGCCGGGGGACTCTATGTCTTCTAGGAAAAAAAAATTTGTTCTACCTTCAGGTTATTACACCATGTAATGTCTTATAAATTTATATCTTTTTTAAGTCACCAAGGACTGAGTACTCTTACAGCAAGTTCTGAGCATAATTCACTCACTCTGCCTATCATGCACATGTGTGCAGACAATAGCTCAACTATACTTCTTACAAAAATAGGCTACATCCTGAGAAAACGTGCCCATGGTTACATTGCACCCACTTTTAATTTATGTGGAGGGCTTTTTATTCTTTAGATAACTTATTTCAGAAAAATTGATTGTAAAATTTTTTCTGAACTTATATATATGGACACTTTAAAAGTGAAATGAGAATTTTGTCATACATTTTTACCCAGGAAAGTCTATTTTCAGCACTTGAAATCCATTTTTTTCAAATTAAATATCAAAGAAGATTACACATTGTCTTGTAGCTTTAATAGGATTTAAGTAATCTAGCTTCATCAGGCCCCTATTGCTAAGATACAAACCTGCTTCCTTCTAAATGTATTTATTTTTCTGTTAAATAAAACCAATTAACAAATACAGGTAGCTTTGAAAAATGCCATGTAAAATTTTGAATGATCTATGACAAATGATGCTGCCCAGTTTTCTTATTTAGAGCCAATTATAATTTATATTGAAAAGATGAATGCAATGGGTTGAATATGCTTGGTTATATGTTTAATTTACTTCCAGTTTTCACTCAAGGGGTTGGAACACAGGCTATTATTTGACCAGTCTCCCTTATAATTATCATAATGCCATCAACTTTAAGTGAGTTATTTTGTTCCAAATGTATCTGGAGAACTGAGCCTTGTTCTCAAACTCTGATCTTTATATACCTATGTATCTAGGGAAGTTTGTCCAATAAAGATCATGTTTACCATACAGAGATTGTTAGGGATCTCTGCAGAAATCAGCAGAACCAAGACATGGGCACTTGCATTCATGGGGATTTGGAGAGACCATTGCATTTTAGCTCTGTGGGCAACAGGGCTGTACCCAGAAGTGTCCCCTGACCAAATGGGGCTTTCTGTCAATCTTTAAAAGGGAGACTATTTTTGTAGTTTAAAAGTACCAAAACCTATTTTCCTGTTCCTTGAGAATGGCAGCATTTATCTTCCATCCCCATTTAAGACAGGTTAGTTAATCATCAGACAATGAGGGTAATAGGCCCAAGATAATTTTTTTTTTCCAAATGTAAAGGCAACCCTGTGAAGTCAAGCATTTCAGTCCACTGTGTTTCCCTAGAGTGGGAGGAAAGTGGAAATTTGGGTGACATCAAGAGGAGGATACAAAAAATTCAGACTTCAGGATTAAAATTGTACAGCGAACCAAAAAGTCATGGACCAACCAAACAATCATCCGAACATCTGTACAGCATAGATTCCAACAATTAGCCCCAATGGTTTTAATGTGGGTTCTGTATGGACTCTGATAAATGTCTACCCAGAAGCCTTAATTCCTCAGACTGGTATAGTGAAGTGGAAAATCTTTCTTCCAGTTTCCCCTTTATATTCTCTCATTTAAAACAAATCTTATTTCTTTTATTGATTTGTCCTTTGCCATCATCCATGGATTTTACTCTTTGAACCCATGAGACAAAAACCATGAAATGAAATCAGCAAGGACTACATCCCACAAAGATTTTATTTGTCTTCAGAATCTATGAAATGAGCCTTGTTCTCAAACTCTGATTTTATTCCCATGGGCAAAATGTGGCTGGAAAGCAGGGCAGATGCCTGTCTCTCTTTACACATCTATCATCCGGGCATTTTTTTTCAGATTTTTTTCTTTATTCCAAAACTGGCATCTCTAACCCATAGCAGGATAATTTGCAACTGCCCAATGCCAGGCTGAAAGCAATACTTACATCAAAGAGGTTTCAAAAGAAAACAAAACAAAACTTTGTAAATCCTTTTTTGGGGTCCTGCTATACTTACTCATTAGAAGTATCATCTTTTTGCCTCCAACTTAGTTTTTGACTGATTAAACTCATTATGTAGTTGCATCCATGCCTGTACATAAAGAATCTTTCACTTATCTCTGACAGCCCAATTTCCAAATGCAAGATTGTACAATAATTCAGAATGTCATTCAAAGACCATATTGTTACAGTAAAGCATCATCTCTTTCTTAGAAATGTTTATACAACAGGGGCCCATTCAGCTAAGATCTTTCCCTAGAAATATTCTATAAGATCAACACACTATTGCCCATGTCTTAAAGGGACAGAAACAAATAAATAGAGGGGCTAGGTTTGTGGGTCAGTGGTGGAGCACTTTTATAGCATTTGTGAGGCACTTGGTTCAATTCTCAGCACCATATAAAAATAAGTGGATGAATAAACAAATTAAATGTCTGTCTACAACTTAAAACAAACAAACAAACAGAATCAGAATCTCCAAACCATGGCTGATAGATGGAAAACTTAAAAACAGACCATATAGGGGAAATTGGGGGCAATTTCCCAACTCCCACTTTATCATGACTTCTACACCAGTGGCACCACAAATGTCCCCATAAAGAGGGACTAGATGTTCCCACAAAGAGGAATAAAATGTGTAGAATCAAGGGTCTCAGTATGCACACCAGGGTAGCTTACAAAATGATCAATGTGTCACAAATTTACTGCATTCAGTTTTCTTTTTCTCAATGTATACCTAAATGGAGTAATTCATAGAGTTGAGGGAAGGAAGGCAGGTGTTCCCCAAAGCAAAGGGGCTTTGGCATCTGCTCAGAAGTTGCCAGAATATTCTTCAGTCCCTCTTTTATTCACAGGAGTATCTTCTCTGGTTTAACCCAAGGTACACTCACCCATTTCCTAACTTATAAGCAGTCAACTCTCAAAAAATTTACTTTACATCCTCAGCATGGAAGTGGGCTTGCTCAGAGTATCAGACCAGCCAAAGGAAGGTGGAGAGGGGACTGTTCTGGAGTCCCAAATTTGTAACTGAAAGCTTGGTCCTTGTCCCCAATGCCAATTCATGCCAATTTAATAATGAGGACATGGTTTTGAGAAAAATGAAAAAGAAGTTTTATTGCTTGACTAGCAAAGAAGAAACACAGGGGACTCCTTTCCCTGAGGCTGTGATTCTCCCATCAGGAAAAACTGAGGGCTTTAAAAGAAGCTATCTAAATATCTACATTCCAGATGTGCCCTGACAGGGAGTCCCAGGTGCACCTTGAAGTTATGTTGAAATTCACTTTTTAGATCCTCTGGTAGATATCTTGTGCCTGTTGAAGGAGGTAACTTGGTGAAGAAAAAGGTAACGCTCTCTCCCTAATCCTCTTAGAGAGTGGAAGTGAAGAAAAGAGAAAACATGTCCTGTTAAAGATAGGACTGACCAAAGAGGGCTATTCAAAAGGGAAAGTGTATTATAATTTTTGTGGGTAACATAAAATTTACTGGGTTTTGTACTAGGGATTGAACTCAGGGGTACTCAACCACTGGGCCATATCCTCAGCCTTATTTTATATTTTATTTAGAGACAGGGTCTCACTGAGTTGCTTAGCAGCCTGCCAGATGTGGGCACACTCACCACCGGTGAGAGTAGAATTTAATATATAATATATGTCCACCCAAGTCAGATGACACGCCTGGGTCAGATGGGTGAATTCCTTCCTGTATTTGGCCTCATTTCAGAAAATGAGCCCAATTTGTCTTCTATTTGGGACATATCTACCATGGAGAAGGGAATATGAACTCAGAGAGTTCCTTCAGCCCCTGCCACCTCCCGAAAGGGAAACATATGCTTTCCTGGGAGATTTCTTGACCCAGTGCATGGAAAGGATGGCACAGGGAAGGGAGTAGGTGGAGTTTGTGGAGGGGAGTCTGCTGAGGGCATGGTAGGATTTTGGGGCAAAGAGTCTAGTGGGAAAACAATAGGACATTGGGGAGGGGAAGAAGCTGCTTCCAGGGAGCCTGTGGGGCCCTGGGTTCTGTACAGAGGGGAGGAAGCCACATCTGGGGAGCCTGGGGAGCCCTGAAATCTGTATGGAGGGGGTTCATCTCTACCTCCAGGGCTGTGAATGAAGAAGGGGACTGCAAAGTTGTAGCCAATAATTGTGAGGTGCTACAAGGCTGGTGTACAGAGGGGTTTGAGTGGAGAAGGAGAAAAGCTTTCAGGTATGAAAGTTCCAGGTAATTGCCATTTGGGGTCAAATATTTTTCAAAAGCCTACAGAATGTCTTTATCAAGAGTTCCATATTTTGGCCACAGATGTTGGCTTTCTAATTTGTATTTTGGCCAGATTTTAGTGCTAAATTTAATAAGACATTTTAATTTGAGTCCAGTATGAGAATAGAGGATTTTAAAATTGGCTGAGAGACAACCCAAAGGAGTGTCCCCGGGAATCGATTGTGTAGTTCCCATCTTTGGAAAAATTAAGCGGAGAAGAAGGTGACAATGGAGAACAAGGCATCCTCTGCCCTCTTTTTTTTTTTAAATTTTATTTTTTAACTGTAGATGGACACAATGTCTTTATTTTATTGCCTTGTATGTGGTGCTGAGGATCGAACCCAGGGCCTCACGCATGCGAGGCAAGCGCTTTACCGCTGAGCTACAATCCCAGCCCCTCCTCTGCCCTCTTTATGTCACCAAAATGCCAGCCCTGGGCTGGAATTCCCCATGAGAGTTTGGGGAAATGTCTTTCCCTCAATCCCAGTGGTAAGGGGTGGGGTTCCAGGTAGCCTGAAGGCAGAGTGTTAGCCTAATTGCAGGATCTCTGTTAAGCAGAGAGAGAGATATTAGCTGAATGGTGAGATCTCTGTCCAGCCAAGAGGGAGATATTAGCTGAATGGTGAGATTATTGTCCATGTGGCATGAAGCCATAAGAGTGTAACATGTAGTCGATATTTGGTACACCTGAGGGCTGTTGGCGTCAGGCCTCAGACTCAAAGTCTTCATGCAACACTGGGGAGTGGCCCCAGCCAGATGCCTTGTTACTTTTGAACCTTCTTTCTGACACATGCACCAAACTTCTCCCCCACAGCAGTTGAAATTCGGTACCCCTAAGGGCTGCTGGGGTGAGGTTTTAGACCCAAGACCTTCACACAGCACTAGAGAGTGGCCCTGGCTGGCTGCATTCAATTGTCTTAGGCCCGCTGCCTCTCCCTTGCACCAGATCTCTCCCACATAAGGTGGGCAGCAAAGGGCACGGGAGGCTTGCGGTCAACAGGGAAGGAAAATGCAGTCGGTTTGGAGACTCAACTGTAGCTCCAAAGAGCGGTAGTTGAGGGCATCTCCCAGTTTTCAGAGAGCCTTGGAGGTGCCAGATGGTCACAGTCACTCTCTGGATGCTGTCAACTGTTTAACTGATTTGGGAAAAGAGGAAGGGTTCAGAAAATGGGGGAGCATTTACCTCAATCCTGTTTCCCAGTCAGGGAACCGAGATGTTAGCGTAAAAGACTAAGACGGCAGCAAACTTCACAAATCAGCTCAGCACTTTATTCAGGAACAGAGCTTCACACAGAAAAAGGGGAGGTGGGGATGAGGTGATGTGGTGATGGAACCCAGTTTCCTGATGGAAAATGGGCCTGCAAACAAAGAAAGGGACTGCATTTTTATAGGCTATTTCTGGAGGTGGTCTAGTGAACAGCGTGCTAGTTCTCTCGGGCACTTAGGAATTTGGGGCTTATTCCATCAATCAATGAAATGGTCAGTTTTAGTGCTCAGGAATTTGGGCCCACAGGTCATGGGGTCCTGCGAGCTGTGGACCAGTGTCTCCAGCCTGGCAGGAAACTCCTCCTTTATCTGCAATTAGCCCCAGGAAAACATTTGTCAGGGGAAGTGAGAGGTGTGAGCATAGGGCTATTTTTCTTTTCCCCCAGGCTATATGATTTTCAATTCCCATATCTATTATGCAGTATACAGGATTTGGAGGGTTAGAGGAGAGAGTTCTGGAGGTTTTTGAATTCTATTTCTAATTGAAAATCTTATACAACCCTCCATTCCACTAAATTCATAGTTATGTGTAAATGCCATTATACCTGAAGGTCACATTGTTGATGGCTTATATGTTCCATCATTTCCTCTAGAATGTGCATCTTTTTTTGTTCTTTTCCACCCTGTGGAGTCACTTTGTTTAATTTCTCTTAACCAGCAGCTTAATAGCCCCTCCTAAAAATTGTGGGATAAAATCATATGTCTTTGAAGGTCATAAAAACAGAATCCCCCAAAGTTGGGCCTGTCACTTGCTCTTCATAGCCTGGGGTTGTTTGTGGAACTTGAGAGCAGAAAAAGAAATGGAAAGAACCCTTTGATTATGTGTTTCTAATGTGGATAATTTGAGCAGAAACAGCTTTGCAGACTGGAGAATAAAATAAATGTAACTCTTATGCATGCAAAGTGTAAGCCAGAGATTTTATGTTCCCTTCATGTTTTCAAAGCCCTCATAGCAAGCCACATATCTGAGTCAGAGGGTTACTGATGACCTGTCAGGCCTGGGGGGTGAGTGATCAATAGTACTCACCTATTAGGCATGGTGGCACACACCTGCAATTCCAGCAACCTGAGAGACTGAGGCAGGAGGATAATGAGTTCAAAGTCAGCCTCAGCAACTTAGTGAGGGCCTGAGAAAATCAGTGAGACCCTGACTCTAAATAAAATATAAAAAAGTGCTGTGAATCTGGCTCAGTGGTTAAGGGCCCCTGAGCTCAATACCCAGTGCCACCCTCCCAACACTAACATACATGAAAGTTGGCTTGGGTGCAGGAACCCCATGATGTTCACCATCCACATTCTATGGTCTTTCATCTTTTTGTGAGAAATCCAAATTCAGCTAGACCTACATGTTTCTCAAATCCTGAAAAGGCTTCTAGGAGGCAAGTCTTTGGAAATAACTGTCTTTAAAGGTGCAAACAATAGATTGTTCAAGGGTCTCTCAGCCTTTAAAATGGGGCAAGAAACAGAGAAAGAAAAAATGTAGAAAATGGGTATAATGACAAGACAATTCCCGAGGAATGGAGCAGACAGATTCTGTCAGGTAGTCCTGAGGACCACAACTTTGACCTAATATTAGTATTTCATCAGGTGCTCAGAGCAAAACACTTGATAAAAATTCTGAGAATCCACATGACTGATGAAGGGCATTGTGATGGAGGAGGTTTTTGATGCCTAGATGAATCAGCTTCTGAAGTTCCCTTTATGAATCCATTTATACAGAGCTGTCACACTGTGCATGCCTGCCTCTGCTTGTGTCTGCCGTAGGATCTGCTCTGAGGTTTGTGTTAGCAAGAGTTGCTGCCAGGAGAGCTGCAGTAACTCTTGGGACTGTTACACAGTGTCCAGTCACCCTTTTTTCTTTCTAAAGGACCTGATTTTGTCAATTTTTCAATGATTCAGCTGTGGGGAGCAGGAAATGTGACTAGATAAAATCCACCTGTTGCACTCTGTGCCAAACTGTGTCCAAGGTGAGCATATAATCTACCCAGGTGCAATAAAACATGTTCTGAATGTTGCAGATATTGGAGGGGCTCTAACTTCTGCATGGCGAGAGCAGTTCACTTTCCAGTTCAACTGGATGGTGGAGCACACATGTTTGATGGCAGGTTGCCTCTGGCAGCTATCTTTGGACCTCCTGGGGATCAGAATTATGGCAAAGTTCAGACAGTGCATGGCAGAATGTGATCCTTAGAGGCAATGGCATGTTGACAGATCAGTACCCGCCTGAGATGACTTGTCATGGGAGCAATCAAACTCTGTATTTAAAGCCAGTTGAGGTTGGGTTTTCTGTTTCTTATACAGTAAGTAGAAACTGAGCCATGGCATATATGCTTCTGTTTCATTGAATCATATTCCTGGAATTTTCTTTGAAAAGTTAATTTAACTTTTCTGGTAGGAAAGGGCTTGGAATGCAAAGGAAATTATTATTCATCTCTGCAGTAATCCCTGGGCATTATGTATGAGGCAGAATCTTGAACTTCCTTCCTAGGACAGTGAAAGAAATCTGAAGTTGATGGCACCTGAGGCCCCTCTCCAGTGGTGAGGGTGCTTCTACATAAATCCTCCCAGCTTTTCCACCAGCTTTGCTCATATTGACCAGCAGATATTCCAGAGAGGTCTGTTTATAGATGCTGGAATCCAATAACCTAGCACTGAATATGTAACATCAGCCTTCACTGTTCTCCCACATTTTGGTCATGAGGTTAAGACACAATATTGTCTAAATTTGGAGACACACACATGACACAATATTAGACATTGTCACTATGGCTAGACTATCTCTCCCTTAACTTCATCCAGAGAGTTGGGCTCTCTCTGGGGAAAGCTCAGGTTCAAAAAAAAGTTCAAGTTCACAGAAGTCATAGGACTTCTCTGTGTCATTTCTAATTATATCATTGAAGTTCAATGAGGTCCCAAGTGACTAAATCTCTGGCATTGAAGCACACTTAGAACTTCAAGACTAATTGGGTAAAACACCTTGACACATGCCACCCATTTTCTCTCTCTATTCTTGCCAGAATTTATTAGTTTTTGTTTTTTAGATAATATTCATTCTAACCTTGTTTTGACTCACATTTTCTAATGACTAATGGTATTAAGTGTTTTTCTATATACTTGCTTGAAAGTTGTATTTCTTCTTTTGATAAGTATTTTTCATTTGCCAAGTTGTAAACTGAATTGCTTGTTTTTTGTTGTTAAGCATTTTGAAATATGTGAGTGTGTGAGTGTGTGTAGAAAAAAATAAATGTAATACATGTACAGATAGATATTCTGGATATAAATTCTCTTTTGGATGAATAATTTGCAAATACTGTCTCTCATTCTGTAAGTTCTCTCTTCACTCTGTTAATTGTATCCTTTGTTGTTCAGTAGCTTTTTAGTGTGATAAAATACTATTTGTTTGCTTTTTTTATGGTGCTGGGAATTGAATCAAGAGCCTTGTGCATGCAAGACAGGCACTCTACCAACTGAGATATATCCCTAGCCCCTGTGTTTTATTTTGATTTCTGTACTTTGGGGGTTATGTACAAAAAACAAATTTGTCATGCTAATGTCTTAAAGTATTGCCAACAATTTTGCCTGTTTGCAGCTTCCTCAATTTAAATAAATACACATTTTTTTTTGAGGAAATAGTGCAAGGCAATCTTAGAAGAGGGAGCATTGCCACACCCATGTGTCTTTTGCTGATTGTCAGGAATGTTTGGACACTGGTTGGCCTCCAGGCCTCAAAGAGCAAACCCAAGCTTTCACGGAGATTCTGATCAGTGAGATTTTATCAGTTTGCATTTTGAGATTCACACCCAGAAGGCTCTTTACTCCTTCCTGGTGCCTCAGAGAAATAGGCCTGGCACTGTGACTCCTTGCCCAGAGGTCTTGGAGGCATGGTTCTCTGAGAATTAACAACACAGCACCTTCGAAATCATGCCTCTAAACATGGAGAAGAAACCATCTTCACAGTGATAAGTCAGTACACCTTAGTTGTTATTATTATCATTTTTGGGAGGATACTGGGGATTTAACTCATGGACACTCAATTACTGATCCACATCCCCAGCCCTATTGTGTATTTTTTTTAGAAACAGGATCTCATGAAGTTGCTTAGAATTTCACTGTTGCTGAGGCTGGCATTGAATTTGATTCTTCTGCCTCAGCCTCGTGAGCTGCTGGAATTACAGGCATGGGCCACCATGCCTGGCCATCTCAATTTTTATTAACCAAAACACCTTAGTTAAGTAGGTAAGATTTATTTATTTATTTATTTATTTATGTAATCACACTCTCATGTTTAAGATTACTTATTGATTAGCTGTAGTATGCACAGGTAACTGGAAATAATTTTATAATATGGAACTCTATTAACTCCATTAAATGTACACATTAATCAGTTGTGTAAACACTTAAACTGTGCAATTACAATAAGATTTAAACAAGTGTCTCTTTTTCATTAGGTGTAGTCACAGAACAAATTGAAAATAAATAGGTAGGGCTGTGGGTATTTCTTACATGTACAGCACTTGCCTAGCATATGCAAGGCCCTGGAAAAATAAATAAGTAAATAGACTAAAGTCAGAATATAAAATACAGCCAGTTGCAGTGGCTCACTCCTGTAAACCCAATGACTCGAGAGGCTGAGGCAGAGGGATCAAAAGTGCAAAGCCAGACTCAGAAACTTAATGAAGCCCTAAGCAATGTACAGACCCTATCTCTAAATAAAATGCTAAAATAAACTGGGGATGTGGCTCAGTATTTGGGTGGCCCTGAGTTCAATTCCTAGTATCAAAAAAACAAAAAAT
>PVHX01018755.1:0-36189 GCA_004024805.1 Geosciurus inauris
AGAACAAATGTGTATTTTAGTCCACAAAATTCTAGGAAACAAATAAGATAAAAACAACCCTTTTCTTTAGATCTAGGCCTAAATGAGTCATTTTGATCTTGGGTAAGATTATTTTTTATCCTATTTTAAAATTATAGATGATTGAGTTAGTAATATGCTTAGTACTTACTAGCCTGCTCAGGAAGACACTTGTGCTTATTTCATGGAGTTATATTTTCTTGTAATCCCTGATCCCCAGTCCCTTCCTGATGCTCAAGAATTACTCAGCATGATCTCTATCTTTAGAAGTGAATTCTAGAGCAGTCATCCATCATAATTTGCTTATTCATTCTTTTCTGTTAGGAAATGAAAATTCTAACTTCCCAAAAGCAGAAGTCATGTAACAAATATTATCCTTATAAATGTCCCTTTTCAAAGTGAGATCATAGATTTGTACATTATTTTATTTTATGAAACATTGAGGAATTTTTCTCTAATACATCTACATAGAGCAATAATTTAGTTCATGAAGATTCCTTACTCCCTTATAACGAGATCATCATTTGGTATAGTTTGACCCTCTAAGTTTTACTCACTTTTTCAGGGGTGTACTGGGGATTGAACTCAGGGGCATTCAAACACTGAGCCACACCCGAGTCCTATCTTGTATTTTATTTAGAGACAGGGTCTCACTGAATTGCTTAGCGCCTCACTTTTGCTGAAGCTGGCTTTGAACTCATGATCTTCCTGCCTCAGCCTTCCAACCTGCTGGGATTACAGGCCTGCGCCACTGCACCCAGCTAAATTTTACTAATTTGATACATGCAAAATAGCATCTTTTAAAAATATTTATTTCTTGAAAAAGCTTACAAAGTCATGGCTCGGGTACCAAAAATAAAAATAAACTTCCAAAGTTGAATATTTGTTGATAAATAAATATTATTGTCATTTAGTGTTGAATAAGAGATTACTCAGAGTAATAGCACTATCATGGGGTAAAGGAGATGGAAGGAGGCTAGGTCACAGTAACTATTAAGATTATAAAATAAACACATATTCAACCTAAAAGATTAAGTGCAATGTACCCTGCATGGAGCTCAAATAATGCTCCCTCAGAGTTTAAACTCTGTATGGGATCTAAATGTTTCCAGAAGACAGACTGGATTCTGGCACAAAATCCAGGAGAGTGACAACTTTGGGCTTGACAAGAACTGAATTCCTGAGAAAGTCTAGGTGTGGTGAAGCCCAGGGTTACCATCTCCCTACCATGTGGATGTGATGAGGAAGAGTGGCAGAAAAGAGGTCTGGCTGCAAAGATACAGGACACTGCTTCTAAGAGCGGGAGAAATTCAGAAACTGCCGGGGGAGTATGGATGGATGAGATGCTCTCACCCTCACCTCCGTTAGCATGCCTCTCACCTAGGTTTCTACATAACATAAACAATGCTAGTGAGATAGTCCTTACCTTTTCTCTGAGTCAAGCATGGTTCTGAGCCTGACCCTCTGGGGTACTGCCACATCCTCACCTCCTCTTCCTAGTGTACATAATGTGGTGTCCCAAGACACACAAGAATTTTCTTTGTGCAATCCATAATATCTTTCTAATTTTGGTATCAAGAGCACTGTTGGAAAGTTGAAGTTAAATAATACAACTTGCACTACAGAAATGGCTTCTTGGTGGTGATTGCTTTAGCAGTTCTGCAGTACTGTGAACACTGACTGGGTCTCTGCACCGTGCTGATGTCATCAATAGGTCATAATACACTGCTGAGGCCTTAGTGATAGCTGGTCCTAATGTTGTACCAAGCACTGCTCAGGACAGTGGTTTGGCAAAAAGCCTCTCTTTATTTGTTGATTTTGAAGGTATAGACTTTATATTCAGTCATTATCAACTAATGCTTTCAGAGTTAAACTTCAGAGAGAAATTATCCTGGTAGAGTAACACTCCAAAAAGTTGTACCTCAAAGAGAAGGCAGACAAGGACAGATCCAGAATACACCTCATCACCCAGCTATCAAAGAAATGAAAGGGTATGTATAGAATCTTCTCTGGGCATAAAGTAGCCAGGAACTACCTTCTAAAAAGTGAAGAGAGCATTTCTAATTAGTTGTGATGGATCACATGAGGAGATAGGGAGAAAGCGCAAGAGAAGTGACTGAAGAAGGGACAAAGTGACGTTTTCCTGTACAGTTCCAGGGGACAGAAAATGAGAAAACATTAAAATAGGTCTGGAACAGTGGTGTCCCTGTAGCGGATCAAACTGAATAAAACCAAATTGTGAACAGAAGACCTGCCAGGCACTACAGGGAAAGCCACATTTTGGGGAGCCCACAGTTGACCAGTCACCCCCTTAAATCAACACCGCATCTCCCCACCTCCAGACAGAGCACCCTGCAGTGGGTTCTCACAGGAATTCGGCCAGAGAGAGGGCAGATGGCAAAGTAGAGGACGGCTGCCTTCCAAGTCACGCAGTCGTGCTGGACAAAAGCAGCGTGTGCACAAGCTTCTCAGTGAGGAGGGTGAAAGAGGGATTTCACTAAAATTCAACACTGGATACTCAAAATGGCTTTTGAATCAGCTATTTGAGTACAATGAACAAAGGAAGAAAACATTTGAGCCAACCCAGCTGCCACACTAACACCAAAAACAGCGATAGTGACGCTGATTCACCAGGGGAGGGAGAACAGATTTGATATGGAAAAACCTGAGACAAAAAAATCTTCATTCTTTAGATTTTTTTTTCTTTTTCAACGTGTGTGTGTGTATTCTTGCTGTGCTGGTTGGTTCAGGGACATATATGCATAGACTTATTTTTCTTGTTCTCAAATTTTTAGCATTTTGGGGGGGTACTGGGATTGAACTCAGGGGCATGTCATCACTGAGCCACATCCTCAGCCCTATTTTTTTTATATATTTTTTATTTAGAGACAGGGTCTCACAGAGTTGTTTAGTGCCTCGTGATTACTGAGGCTGGCTTTGAACTCATGATCCTCCTGTCTCAGTCTCCTGAGCCACTGGGATTACAGGAATGGATTTGATTTTGTATTATTGGTTTGATTTTGTATTATTTTCATTAGTTTATTTCTCTTGTTTCTTTCTTATCTTCTCTTACTAATGACTAAATTCTGTTGCTTTCCAGAGTTTTTGAATCAATTTGCAGTCCCACCAGCAATGTATGAGTGTACCTTTCCCCCACACTAGCATCAGCATTTATTGTTACTTGTGTTCTTGATAGTTGCCATTCTGATTGGAGTGAGATGAATTCTCAATGTAGTTTTAATTTGCATCTCTCTTATTGGTAGAGATGTTGAACACTTGTTCATATATTTGCTGACCATGTTTATTTCTTCTTTTGAGAAGTGTCTGTTTCATTCCTTTGTGTGTTGGCTGCTTCACTCATCATTATATGTGAAGAATCCATCCATGCTACATGGGACTCTCCTTTGTTCATTCTCATTACTTCCTATGCTACATAAAGAAAAACATGCCATATTAATTACACATAAACATGTCTTCTAAACTCATGGGTTTTTTTTGTTTATACACATTGATTTTCATATCTTCATATTCTTTGATTTTTCTCCTATATTTCACAAATACACTAATTGCTCTAGTCTCAGATAATACTTCACTAATTAATGAACCACACTCACAGGCACAAACACACCAATGACATACACAGAAACACTCAAGTCCTTCATCACAGGACAAGAAATCAATGCACATTGATATGTGTCAAACAGACACACAGACCATGTTCATTCTCATTCAAACTGTACTCCTCCCATATTTCCATTTGTAAACACTTAGTTCCTATCATGCGTTAAACCAGGACCCAATTTTAACCAATATGCTATGAACCTACACCAAGCTCACTCATTCACCACATACCATTTGACTGCAGCATGTGCATAACATATATTTTCGAAAAATTCATGAGAGATCTTGATAATCTTGGAAAGTAAATACTGTCTGGAGTGCTTGGTTAGCATTTTAAACAGGGACAGTGACAAAAGATCATAAATATTAAATGTCTTCCAAAACCAAATTTTACTAAATGTTTGATTCAAGGCTGTGATTCTCTAAAATGTGAGACAGAGAGAAGTAAAGTGTGGACATTCAGGGGAAGACAAACAGTAGCCATGATCTTCACCAAGGTTGGTGGGTCTGCAGAGTCTTGAGGGCAGGGTCCAGAAGGAAGACAAAATATTGAAACATCCCAGTTCCCTGCTCAAGCCAGAGGTAACCATAGAGAGCAAAATAAGCATGTGTGTGGGGGTGTGGGGGGTGTTGGAGAAGAAAGATGGGGAGGTAAATGCTAGGAGGTGAGCAGCTGTTTTAGCTGTAAATTCTTCTTCCTAATGGGGCTCTAGAGCTTGCTCAGGTATTTTGGTTCTTCTGGGTATGCAACTGTGCCCTGGCAACCAAGAACTGCAGTGTGCGAGCCTCCAGGCTCTTGTCAGCAGAATTTTCAAAGCAAAATTTGGCAAAATAATGGAAATCAATAGTTCTGCTACTTTATGAACTCAGACACTATCAGGAAGAAAGCTTTCATGGATGACCTGGAGTCCAATCCAAATCAAGGAAGTCTAATGCAAAACCCAACATGCAATGATAATATGGTGCTCATACAGGTTTGCTGTTTGGCAGGTTATGTAATTTATTTTCTATAAAGTCAAGGGCCATATCTCTTCTTATAACTCAGCACATAATATTTAGAATTTTTCTTTCAACAAATAAATGCACTAAATTTCTAATATAGCTCCATGATCTTTTTCCCCTTCTTTAGGACTTCAAACTGACAATGTACTATCCAAATCCTGTGTACTCATTAGAAAACAATGTCCTTGTCCTTGATGTTAAAGGTTTATTCTATGATGTGGATAACTTCTCCCGAGACTCCTCTTTCTACACACACACACTCGTGATGGCAGAAGGCCAGGTAGACAAGCACAGTCTAGGTCAGCAGAGTAAGAATCTGAGCATACCTGAAGAATCCAGCTCAGCATCTCTGCTCAGTCCCTGAAAGAAAGGTGTAGTTTGAATGTAATCCTAAACTTCCCCTCCTCTGTCCTTTGTTGGGAGTCTGGGTCTCTGTTTCTGTCTAATCAATAGGATCTCATCATGAATAACTTTGTGTTTGGGGGGAAAGGAGAACTCTGTGGCTACATTTTGTGGAGAAAATGTCAAATGCGAGAGGAGAAGAGGTGAATTCTTGAGAAATGTCACTTCAACTTGTATTTCCAGTCAGACCAAAAAGCAAAGAACAAACAAAATTAAACCATGTCTAGTAACAGCCCAGTAATATCTGCTATGTAAAAATGCAGACCTATGAATTGTCAGTCAATCATCCTTAAGATGGTTCTATAAATAATGACTTGTGAAAAAGGAGTTAACAATCCCAAACTACAAAACATCTAACTATAATGTCAATTCTTTAAACACAATAAACAACATATTTTAAGTTGTAGGAAGGCATATGAATCCACAATTTTGTGGGGATGATACATAAGTATGTTTAAATCTACTAAGGATATAAAAACAATCAAAATACTAACATGAAAGAATATTAAAAATAATCAGTGGTTTCAGAAATGAGTAACATCCTAGAAAATGTATTTCATTTGTGAATGACTGAAAACACCCCAAAACTTCTCTATGGTTGGTTTCTGGGTCCCAGATGTGCACTACATGGGACTTCAGAGATAAAAACATTCTTTCAATTCCAATTTAATAAATTTTGTGAATTCAAAGATCTGACATTTCCTTTGAAAATACAGATGCACAGAAATCAGAAAAACTAGAGATTTTTATGATATATTTTAAAACTCAGATACAGGTAGAATTGATTCAAAAGGACAGAAACCATGCAAGAATAAAACATTCAGCCACTCAGAATGTGCTCCTAAGTTGGGAATCTTCCACGACCATCTCTAGTGTGATGAGAAGAGATGATATGCTGAGAACCCTGTGTGGGCAGAGGACACTATGTAGTCCGAGAAAGCTGTCATAGCTGAGCACTATGTACTGTCATTACGCAGAAGATGCACACATTCATACAAATACACACAGATACACACTTATTCTGATCCCCTTTAAACAGCACCAGATATATTCACCAGATGTGTGCCAGAACATACATATAACTCCACAAGACATACCACAACTTCATAGCCCACACATGTATGCCAGGGTCACATCTCCAGTAAGATGTGCCCCACAATTTTCATATATCACAGATACATTTACTCACATTCCTCATGTTCACACACAGGGACATTATTATGGCCATCCTGTCTCATGACGTTTGAATTTTTTTTCCTAGAAATCAATAAATTACATCAATGTGTCAAGACCTGTTCCCTCTTTGATGCCTCTCATACAGAATTTAGTGGAATCTGAGTTTTTCTCCCCTTCTCCACACAAATGACTTTCAACAGCCTTGGCCAATAAGCTCTTTTCCCTCCTCAGAGCAAGTGAAGGAGTTAGGAACGTTTACTACATGCATGTCCAAATGAAGAGGGATGTGGCTGTCCTATGAGATAAAGAAGGGAAGCCCTCCAAAAACAAGGCAAGGATTTAAAACATTACCTTTCTTGAGAGGTGACCCTATCCCATGTGTCCACAAAAGAACACTAATGGGCAGTGATATCAGCTTGAACAGAGTAGCACAAGAGGAGAGGAAGGGTGTGGAGGAGAGACCCTGGGCCAGAACCCCCAGAGAGGCTGGTGGGTCTGCGGAGTGGCTACAGATGTATGGGCTAGAGCTGGAGAAGCCCCGTTTGGAGGCTCTTCAGGATCACGGGCAGCATGAGGTCAACAAGGGCTTTAGTTGCCAGGCTTTCCATCTCACCTTTGCCAGAACAAGGATCTAAAGGAAGAGGAAAGAAAATTCGAAGAGTAAGCAGAGGGAAATGAAGGAAACAACCTCTGCACACAATAAATAAAAACAGCCAAAGATGAGGACAGGCTTGTGGAGAAGTGACCAGTGTAGAGAGAGAGACCTGAGTCCTAAGGGAAACGTGCTTTTCATGCCTGAGCTATCAGCAGAAGAAGATTGGGGACAACTGGTCAGGAGTTTAGGAGAAGAGAGTGCCAATGACAGAGGATTTAGAGGGATATCGTACTTTGGCTTCTCACGCCTCAATCTCTCTACTGTGGGCATGAATACCTGGCTCTTCATGTGATCCTCCAGGCCAGATTGCCTTCACTTCATTCAATCTATTTAATTGCGTGCACTTCAAAGGATAATTTAAATTTTTTCTTTGCTACCTGCCTCCCATCAGAGAAACAAAAATAATAACATAATCATTTAAAATGTGACAATTCACAGTGTTCTATATTTGTATGTGTTATGTTATCACTTTTCACTTTATGACTTCCCTGTATGATTATATAACTGAATTTTCAGTAATAATACTTCTTAAATTTCTATTTTCTTCTTTATGCCCCTCTGCTTGTAGATGGCAACATAACAGACAAAAATTAAAATTTGTCTTTGGAATTACCCACAATTAAATAAGTTGAATGGAGTGAAACTTTGATCTGAAACAGTAAAGGATATCCTTACCTTCAGTGGATACAATGTGTGCTTGGTGAATTAGGGACATGCATTAAGTATGATTGGACATTAAAACAAAATAGCAATTTCTAGATTACCTTTCCTTAAGAAAAAAATTACATATCCTTTCATTAGACTTCTGAAAGCAATTGGAGAGATAAATAATATGATGAATTTTCTAATAGTTCTTTTCCTTTTGTGAAGATGCAAGTCACTCCCATAAATGAGGGAAACATTGAAGAAGCCCTGCAGGCTGAGCCCAGACACAGATGCAGAACAGCTCTCAGGAAATTTGCAAGGCTGCCTCACCTCAAAGTGCAGATTGTGGGAGGGATCCAAGGTGGAGGCCTAGACAATGCTGTGTTCCTTGTCTCCCCAGGACTGGGATTGAAGTAGTAGAAATACTATTTCTCTGTGAGTTATTAGAGGACCCCTGACAGCTACTTCCATGCAGGAATTCCAGTCATATGCCTGTGAGGGTCACCAGGCCCCAGCATTTGCATAGGACCCCAGCCACTCGCCTGCACAGGACCCTGGCCAATCGCCCATGCAGAACCTGTTCCAGCGCCCACACACGGTATAGGACCTTGGATTGCCCACCCACGCAGGACCCCTAGCCATAGCTCCCACATGGGATCCCCAGCTGCTGCTCCTGGGTGGACCTCCATTAACCATCAGGGAACTTCCCTGTTCGCCTACACCTGGGGACACTGGACAGGATCTAGAGTCAACCTTCTACTTCTACACAACACAGAGCGGCATCTCCAAACACATTGCCCAACGTCACCACCCGGCATGTCCCAGCAGGGCCCTACACTCTATCTCTGAAAACAGACACCTCCATTTTGGGACTCCCTGGCCATTTGGACCTGAGCAGAGAGACACCAGTAAACAACAGACAACGCCACCTACTGGATGAGAAGGGAAGCAAGCCTTTTTTTACCTTGAGACTGTTTTTTCCTTTTTTCTTTTTCTTTTTCTTTTCTTCCTTTCTTTTTCTTCTTTTCCCTCTCTCACTCTTTTTCCACCTTCACATCCCCAACATTTGTGAAACCAAATATTTTTTATGCATTAGACTATGGAGGACTAGGATACCTGATTAGTACATTACAGTTGTATTATATTGTCTCATATCTCCTATTTTCACATGTTTTATTTACCTTAATTTTTATGTTTCCTTGTTTTTTGTTCCTCATTTTCTTCCTACTTACTTGTCTTCCCAAAATCTCTTTCTCTCTTTTCTACTAATAGCCAGCTTCTTTCAGATTCCTCTTTCACGCTTTCTAGGATCTAAGAACTCTATATCTTCATTTCCTACCTCCCTATCATCTCATTCTACACCCCAACCCCGGTTCTCTCTAGTCCACCAGCAGAAACTGTAGACCCTTTTGCAAACCTATTGTTTATATAGTAGATACTAATTAAATTCATAATTTCTGTATATTGTGACAAAGCTGTAAATGTCCTATTAGGAGCTACTTGGTCTAAAATTATATATTATTTGTATTGAGATCATTAATATTGGTTTCTCCCTTAAAGGAGAGGTATTGGAACCCTGTAGGGGATCTATAAGCCTATAGGATAAAGACGGTGGGCTACTATGCATACACAGAGAGGGAGACCAACCGAGCACCATGCTGTGGCCCCCCATCTACAAACTGGCAGCTGTCCCTGCCTACTTCCATCTATAGTCATCAGCCAGGACCAGGAAGATTATCCTCAAGATCCCTGCAGGCCCGTTTATACCAGAGGTGAGGTAGTGGTAACTGTCAGGGACACTACAAGATTATAGGGTAGAAACTGTAATACCTCAGATTGGCACTGCTAGAGAGGAAGACACATGAACAACATGAAAAAACAAGGGAATAAAATGCCCCAAGCAAACCAAGATGCTACAACAATAAAATCCACTGACAGCACAGTAGATGAAATGTCAAACAAGGAGTTCAGAACATACATAATTAAAATGATCTGGGAAGCACAAAATAATACAAGAGAGCAATTACAGGCAACAATTGATCAATCCAACAAAGAGATTAGAGAGCAAATGCAGGAGCAAGAGATGACTTCAAAAAAGAGATAGAGACATTTTTTAAAAAACAAGCAGAAATCCTTGAAATGAAGGAAACAATAAACCAACAATATGTTGTCTTCAAGAGACTCATCTCATAAAAAAAGAAATCCACAGACTGAAGGTGAAAGGATGGGAAAAAACATACCATTCAAATGGACCATGTAAACAAGCAGGGGTCTCCATCTTCATATCAGATAAAGTAGACTTTGAACCAAAGATAGTTGGAAGGGATAAAGAAAGACATTTCATACCGCTTAAGGGAACCATTCATCAAGAAGACATAACAATCATAAATATCTATGCCCCAAACAATGGAGCATCCATGTATATCAAACAAATCCTTCTCAATTTTGAGAATTAAATGGACCACAACACAGTAATACTGGGTGACTTTAACACATCTCTCTCACCACTGGACATATCTTCCAAATAAAAACTAAACAGAGAAACCATAGAACTCAACAATACCATCAATAATTTGGAACTAACAGACATATACAGAATATTTCATTCATCAATAAGTAAATACACTTTTTTCTTGGCAGCACATGGATCCTTCTCTAAAATAGACCATATGGTATGCCACAAAGCAACTCTTAGCAAATACAAAAAAATAGAGATACTACCCTCATACTATCAGACCATAGTGGAATGAAATTAGAAACCAATGATAAACTAAAAAATAGAAGCTACTCCATTACCTGGAGACTAAATAATATGTTATTGAATGATGCTTGGGTAACAGAAGACATCAAGGAGGAAATTAAAAAATTCTTAGAGGGAAATGAAAACTCTGACACAACATATCAAAATCTCTAGGACACTATGAAGGCTGTGTTAAGAGGAAAGTTCATTGCACTGAGGTCATTCAGTAAAAGAAGAAAAAGTCAGCAAATAAACAACCTGACATTACATGTCAAAGCTCTAGAAAAAGAAGAACAAATCAACCCCAAAAGAAGTAGAAGACAGGAAACAATTAGAATCAGGGCTGAAATCAATGAAATTGAAACAAAGGAAACAATTCAAAAAATTGAAAAACAAAAAGCTGGTTCTTTGAAAAAATAAATAAAATTAATAAACTCTTGGCTACTCTAATGAAAAGTAGGAGAGAGAAAACACAAATTACTAAAATTTGAGATGAAATGGGAAATATTATGACAGACACTATTGAAATACAGAAGATAATTAGAAACTATTTTGAAAATCTATACTCCAGTAAAATAGAAAATCCCAAAGACACTGACAAATTTCTAGGGGCATATAATCTGTCCAAACTGAATCAGGAGAATATACACAACTTAAACAGATCAATTTCAAGCAAGGAAATAGAAGAAGCCATCAAAAGCTTACCAACCAAGGAGAGCCCAGGACCAGATTCTCAGCCAAGTTCTACAAGACCTTCAAAGAAGAATTAATACCAATACTCCTCAAATTATTCCATGAAATGAAAAAGGAGGGAACCCTTCCAAATTCATTCTATGAGGCTAGTGTCACTCTGATTCCAAAACCCAACAAAGGGGCTGGGGATATAGCTCAGTTGGCAGAGTGCTTGCCTTGCATGCACAAGGTCCTGGGTTCAATCCTCAGCAACACAAAAACAAAACAACCAAACCAAAACCCGACAAAGACACATCAAAGAAAGAAAACTTCAGACCAATATCCCTGATGAACATTGACACAAAAATTCTCAATAAAGAATTTTTATTGAGCAGATTGTACAATCCACAGTGCTCAGGGTGGACACCAGCAGTCAGCAGGAACAGAGATGTTACAAGGAGCCGAAATCTCACTGGCCCTCTGTTTGTGGCAACCACCAAGTGAAACTACCTGCAATGGTTGTTGGTGGCCCCATTGGCCACTTCCATCACCTAGAAGAAGAGAAGAAAGAAAAAGGAATAGATCTCCAATCACAAAGCTGGTGACTGTCTTGCTGGAAGACGCTCATGACTAAGGCTCAGTATGTGAACTAGGCCTTAGTGGAACCTGTGTCTGGTGAGCCTTCCTTGGAAGTCTTCGTGGTTATCATTGTTAGCAACCTAACTATCTGAACTGGGTGTGATCACTGTAAAGACTAGATGACCAGAAGGAGATGAATTAAAGCCGCTCGGCAAGGCTTTATTGAAAACACACACTCTCGGGCCGAATTCTCCCATCCATCAGAGTGCATCCGGGAGAAATGGCGCTGGGGCTCCAGTGCACAGAGAATTTGAAAAATCCCGATCAGTAAGGGGAGGGCATGGGGGCAGGAAGATAAGGCCAGAGTCCTTCCTGGATAGGCCAGGAAAATCCACTGATTGACAGGAGGTGTGTCTACTGGTGCCCTCAGCATCTGGCTGGCAGCTCCGTTCCGCAGCCACTGACCAGTCCCCTTGACTGGACATCTTGGACCCTGACCCAACCTAACATCCCAGCCTTTTTGATGATATAGGACAGCAGATTCAGTCTGGCTGCTTCATGGGGATTGGGGGCACCGAGGGGGAGATGGCTCAGGTGTTGGTCAGGCAGGGAGGCAGACGCAGGGATGTGGGAGCCTCTGGTTGTCAGTCATGTTGCTTGAATATAGAAACATCACCTGTGGGTAGGAACAGAAGCTTGGGAAAGATTACTGATTAGCAGAAAAAGAAGGGGGGCTGCCGAGAAATTTTGAGTTCGGTGGGAGTCCAACATGATGGGAGCCCAAGGCTGGTCTATTCTGTAATGAAATTTGTTTAAGTTTTTAAGTAGTGGTTACTGCATAATCAAGTTCTCTTGCCCTAGCACAGAGGCAGTGAATGGGGGCCAAGGAGAGCCCAACTGTTACCAATAGAAAGATGGCCCTTTTTTGGCCCTAGAGAGGGAGGTGGTAACAAGTCATGGTAATTCAGCCTTACTGTACAGTTAATTGAGGAACATCAATGGGAATTAAAATTATGATTTAAATATACACAGAGGAAACAGTCTGAAATGTAGGAAGTATAAGGGTTGAGAATTTGTCCTCATAACAAGGCTGGAGAGGACAAGGCATATAAACATAGTATTTGGTTTTTAATGTCACAGATGTCTATCTTTAAATTATTTTTAAATGCCCAGGAATGGCTGTGTTCTTGGTTTTGCTAGGTGTTTAAGATGAAGCAAGTCAAATTGACTTTTGTTCTTACCTATTGTTAAGAGTCACCTTTTGGTCTCCTGGGAGGCATCCTTGAGGAACTTGAGAGCAGCTTGTTAGCTCTGCTAGTGCCATCTGCATTAGGATAGGTCGAGGTCTGGAGCTGAACAATGTTCCCCTTAAAACAGGGAGGTCTGTGGCATGCACGTGACTTACGGGTAGACCCCTGGAATGGAACGAGAGGGAGCCAAAAAGTTAGGGGAGATGGGGAGGGAATGTACCTCACTCTTGTCGGTCCAGGTGAGGGAAATAGAGCGGCTCAGGAGTTCTCCCAGTCCGGAGGGCTTGCCTTGACCCTGGTACAGGGGAGGTTCAAAAACCCTCCCAAGTTTCGCGCACCATTATGTAAAGACTAGACGACCAGAAGGAGATGAATTAAAGCTGCTCGGCAAGGCTTTATTGAAAATACACGCTCTTGGGCCTAATTCTCCCATCCATCAGAGTGTGTCCAGGAGAAATGGCGCTGGGGCTCCAGTGCACAGAGAATTTGAAAAATCCTGATCAGGAAGGAGAGGGCCTGGGGGCAGGAAGAGAAGGCCAGAGTCCTTCCTGGATAGGCCAGGAAGACCCGCTGATTGACAGGAGGCATGTCTACTGGTGCCCTCAGCATCTGGCTGGCAGCTCCGCTCCGCAGCCGCTGACCGGTCCCCCTGATTGGACATCTTGGACCCTGACCGGACCTAACAATCACTTCTTTTTTTTTTTTTTAATTTTTTATTAGTTGTAGATGGACACAATGTCTTTATTTTATTGCTTTGTACATGGTGCTGAGGATCGAGCCCAGGGCCTCACGCATGCGAGGCAAGTGCTCTACCGCTGAGCTACAATCCCAGCCCCTAACAATCACTTCTTTCTTAAGACAGAAGAATGGACAAGACATCTTGCGTTTTCTCTATGCCCTAGATCTTCATATGAGAATCAAACCAAAGGCACTATATATAAAGAATTAAAACCTCAGCTGTTTGGTTGACTAAAACTAGCTTAGCGTGGGCTGGGGTTGTGGCTCAGTGATAGAGCGCTTGTGTAGCATGTGTGAGGCACTGGGTTTGATTCTCAGCACTGCATATAAATAAAGATCCATCAACAAGTAAAAAATATATTTTTAAAAAAACTAGCTTAGAAGAAATCCTAAACAGAAATTCCTCTCATCTCTGATCATACTCTCTTTTTACAAGAACCCTACCTGTTTAAAGTGGTCAGCCAGAAACAGCAGAATCCCAGCTGAGTGACTATCAGGAAGAAGTCCATGATGTGCCTGGAAATGGGAAGGAGGGAATACAAAGGTCATTAAAATACAAATGCAAGACTCCCAGAGAGAGAAATGCTTTAAATTTTCTAAGTCATCACAGACCCTTCTGAGCAGGAGACAAGGACAAGCATGTCAGTCTAGAGCTTTGCAATATGAAAGACACTATCTCTGTGGTTTCTGATGTCGCTTTCCTGGCCTCTCTAGGATGCTGCATGAGGGAGGGAAACAAGTTTCTGAACAGTATACACAGTATACAGTCCATTTGTACACACACACAAAATTTAATAACGTGTGTATGTTTGTAGATATGTGGAAAATTCCAAGATGATATGCATGTAAATATGATTTGTATTTACTTTTGCTTTTCACTTATGTCCTTCTCTCTTGTTTAAAAATGCTTTTCCTATGAGCACACAGTTCATTAGAAGGAAGTATGTTGTATGGAGCAGGAGGGAAGAAGAGAGGGAGGGTAGGAGGAAGGGGAAATGCCAAAACAGCAGTCACAAGCAGCAGCATCAAGGAAACCAGTCCCAGATCCATAGGTCTTGCAGGTGGCAATCACCAGAATGGTCATCTCTCACATTTTCTCTCTCTCCCTCTCTCTCTCTCTCTCTCTCTCTCTCTCTCTCTCTCTCTCTCTCTCTCTCATTCTGTCTGCCTACCCGGCTCCTCAGGTTCAATGTCTAGTGGTGACAGAATGAAAGGAAAGAGGAACGGACTAATAGGGTGGCAGAAAGGCCCAGAGTTAGTGGGAGGGACATTCAGAGATGAACAGGAGCTGCTGAAAAAAGAATGTACAACAACCCTTCTCAGGAGTCTCCTGAGCAATGAAAAACCATCTGCAAGTCTTTATGTAGTTTCCCAGGAGCTGGGAAATCTGGAGGTTCCAATCAAAAATGGACCAGGAAGCCCGAGGGGACCAAGAGCGTGAAACTCCCTCCTTATTCCTGTGCATCTCACCTCGCTAAGTTATTTGACCATGTCCTTCGGGTCACCTGGGACTAATTCCAAATCCTCCATGATGATCTGATCATTTCCTTCATCTTGGTTTTGGAGGCTGCTGGTGCTCCTCAGCTGGAGAGGACTAGGATGCCCTCCTTGGACTTAGCTGACATTCTTGGCAGGTAGGTTAGGACAAGAGGTGGGGAGCCAAGGCTGCTGTGCACTTTGGATTCTGATACTGCTACAGCTGCTTCCACTGCAGAGCCCCCACATTTGGGGCTCTCCCAGTGTAGGATGTTTAGGGTTTTTTTGTTGTTGTTATTGTTTTGTTTTTTGTTTTTGTATATTGTTTGTTTTGTTTTGTTGTTGTTGTTGTTCTGGGTATTGAACCCAGGATTGCCTAACCACTGAGCCACATCCCCAGCCCTTTTTATATTTTATTTAGAGACAGGGTTCTGTTAAGTTGCCTAGGGCTGTGCTAAGTTGTTGAGGCAGGCTTTGAACTTGCAATCCTCCTGCCTTAGCCTCCCCAGCTATTGAAATTACAGGCTTGCACCACCATGCCTGCTTGAGCTAGGTTCTTGTCCAGGTGTCAGCATTCTGGTGCTGAGTCCAGCTGCCCAGATACCACCTTTGGCACAGGGATGCAGACTCGCCAGCAAATGCTCCTGCAGATCCTGCAGCTGCTTGCAGCTCTTGCTCTCCCAGGTGCCGCCTTCCTCGCCCGTTAGCTGACTCCACTGTTCTGGGTCTGAGGTGAAGCTGAAAACCATGGCAGAAGGGCATTTGGAGGACAGCAGCTAAGCTCTTGGGAGCCAGGAAGCAGAGAGAGATGAGCCTGGGAAGAGATAGAGTCCAAGATCACACACCCAATGACCTGTTTCCAGGCACGTCCTGTCACCCACATTTGGTACCCAGCTGTCCATTCAAATCATTAATCCTTCAAATGGACCATCCACTGATGAAGTTATAGCTCTCATGACACAATTTCTTCACCTCTGAGAACATTGCTACATTGCCTAACACATGAGTTTTTCCGAGGACTTCCTAGTGCCAAACCATACAGCCAGCAATGTTATGAACATGTTTCTATATTTTATTGACCATCTTTGGTTAAAGTTTACATTATAACCTAATTAATCATCACTTTCATCTTTCATTAATAAGAATAAAGAAAGATAAACATCTTTATCAGGACTATTCTACTTCCTTAAAAAATCAGAAACTTCAGCAGTGTGATGATCTATTATTAAGCAAAGATCCTTAAAAAGGAGATACTTAAAGCCAATCCCAGAAAACCAAATGCCAAATGTTCTCTCTTATTAGTGGATTCTGATACATAAGAGGGCTGGGAATAGGGAACATAGGAGAAATGGAGGAACTCTGGATGGGGAAAGGGGGAGGTGGGGGGAGGGGAATGGGTGTAGTAAAGATGGTTGAATGAGATGGTTATCACTACCCTTGCTGCATGTATGAAGACACATATGGTGTGACTCTATCTGGTTTGCAACTAGAGAAATGGAAAAATTGAGCTCTATATATGTACTGATGGATGCTCAAAATGCATTTAAATTAATTAATTTTTTTAAATATTTATTTTTTAGTTGTAGGTGAACACAATAGCTTGGAAAAATTGAGCTCTATATATGTACTGATGGATGCTCAAAATGCATTTAAATTAATTAATTTTTTTAAATATTTATTTTTTAGTTGTAGGTGAACACAATAGCTTTATTTCATTTTTATGTGGTGCTGAGGATCGAACCCAGTGCCTCTCGCGTGCTAGACGAGCACGCTACCACTGCGCCATAACCCCAGCCCCAAATTAATTAATTTTTTTAAAAAGGAGATACTTAGCAAAAGAAATGCTAAACTATGCAAAATTTCAAAATATCTTCCCAAGACTCATTTTCTGTTGTTCTTACCATGAACTAGTGATTTTGTATGACTGATATATATTCAAATACAAATTTAAATGTTATTAAAATTATAAATTTGAAAATTACCCAAGTTTGTCCCACAAATGTAACCATTCTGAACATCAGGTAGATGTCACCCCAAATATATCATACCTGTACCTAGTTATACATAGAAGGCAAAATGAGGAGTTGAATCAGACTCAGAAAATTGTACACACGATGTATGTAGATTTTGATGTATATCAGTTACACATCAATAAATCTGTTTAAATGTAAATTCATGAAGAATGGATGGTAGATACAGAAATAAATTATTCTCCCAAAATTGAATCATACTATAATTATTTAAATCACATATAAAATTCAGTAATTCTTGAATATGTCAAAAAAATGAAACTGGAATGACTCTAGCATTGCTGAGTCATTCTATAAAACTTCAAGTGTTTTATAGAAATGAATTTATTAATACTTTAAATTTCTTTGGTAAAGAATACAGATTTAAAATATTGACATAGGTACAGTGTTAAGTTTCCTTCTAAGTATAAATGAAATCCTGTTGTTACAGAAGATGAAATTAACACACTTTATCCTTTTCTTCATTCAATCTCATGATTTTTGCTGCTGTTTCTACTTTGTAAGACTTTTGAAAATTTAGTTGCTCATCTCTAATCATAATATCTACATTTGTGTGTCTTGTTTTTGTGTAAACATGTATTTGGTGATCATCTTAATCCCTTGGCTATATCCCTATAAGATACTCTGTAACTCATCTCTTAGTTTGTTGTATTTCATGGTCAAAGTAATTGTTTTGGATACATTGTCATGGACACTGAATTATTGACCATTGTGTTGACTGTTAAAATTTTATTACTCATGCACAATCTTTTGGTTGAAAAAGGGATGGGAACACATTACCAGGTGAGATCAGCTAGACAAAAGTATATTCATGAAAATTCTTGACCTGAAATACTTTTAAGTTGAACAATCAAACACACACTGTGCCCAATACAATTCCAATGCATCCTAGAATCTTCAAGACAGGAAAAACAAATGGAGCAAAAACACAGAGGTGAGAAACATCACAGAGAGATACCATGGGAACTGAGATGGTGCTGGAGCCCCTGGTAAGACAGAGCAGGATGGAAGAAGAGTCTGCAGCAGCAGTCCCTGACCAGGGCTTACAGGACCTGAGGACAGAACATTATTCCAAGGAAACTATATAATATAATTGGACCCATCAGTTCTCACCCTGTCCCCCTTCTACCTGCATTCCAAGATGGTTCTGGTCAAGGTTCCATTGTCTTCTAATCCTGAAGATTACTCTCATCTTCTTTCTTGACATTTTCATTTATATTTGTGTTGGCTCTATTACAAAGGTGAATTTTAACCTGTTTCCATAAGAGGCCATAATTATTATTTTTTTTAAACATTTATTTTTTAGTTGTAGGTGGACAGAATATCTTTATTTTATTTTTATGTGGTGCTGAGGATCGAACCCAGTGCCTCACGCGTGCTAGGCGAGCACGCTACCACTGCGCCATAACCCCAGCCCCATAATTATTATTTTGTTGCATCATTTGACTTTTCTTTTTAAAAATGTTTCCTCTGAATTAATTATATCTTTGTTTCTGTTCTTCACCTTACATTAGCTATGCTTATGTACCAAATATTAAATTGTATGCTTCTTTGTATTTCAGATTCTAATTAGGTTATATATTCTCTTGTGCACTCCTCTAGCTTCTCAATTTTTCCAGAGCTCTGAATTTTCTAAATTCTTTTATTTGCCTTGAACTGTCATTCTTAGCATTCTAGTTTATGAAATCTGGTTGCCTAAATTTTATAGCAGGAAACATTCTTTTGTAATTGCCTTTTCATTCCCATTGTTAATGTTTAGCTTTCAAGTGATACTTTTTTCATTCTGCTATTTTATTCAGTATGTTTATATTTGCTGTGTCAGTTCTTTCCAACCCTTTGATCAATTTCAGGTTTCTACTCTCATACTGGTATTTTTACTATAGGTGAATTCTCTCTGAAACTCTGTGATTTTATTTTGTGATAGCAGGATGAAGAAAGAACCCTCTCCTTTGATCTCCTCTGAAAATGTCAACCTCCAAATTCCTATAATCTACCAATGTGTTTCTTTGCATGGACAAAGAGACTTTGAAGATGAGAGGAAGTCAAGTACTTTTAATAGAAAGATTATCCTGGATTATCTGGGTACAACTAAAGTAACCACAATGGTGTTTATGAGGGGCAGTTAAGGGTGCCATTTAGAGTGGAGATTTAACCATGGAAGCAAGTGCCGATTTCATGCCTTTTGAAGATGAAGACCATGAACAGCAGCTAAGGATTACAGGAAGCTCTGGAACCTGGAAGGAATAAAAAGGAAAGATCCCCAAGTAGAGCCTCCATCCAGGAGCAGCCCTGCTGATGCCTTGATTTTAGACCTTGAGACCCTTAGTTGACTTTTCACCTCCAGAACTACAAGAAAATTCATATGTATATTAAGCCCTGAAATTTTGGTAATCTTCTATGGAAGCAGTAGGAAACCAATGCAATAAGTACCACCTTTCTCCATTATTGGGTATAGGGGCTGAAAATAATGTAGTCTGAGAAAAGGAAAGTTTTTCCCCCATCCTCCCCCAACAGATGCCTTCCTGATGCTAATCGCAGAAAGGGAGGAGCAGAAAAGAAGGAGTGTATCACCACACTGAGATGATAATCTTCAGCCGGAACACAGCACCCTTGACCCAAGGGCTCAACTCCCTGACTATCTCACTGATTGATCAAAACAAGCCTCAAATTCCTAAGGCCCAGGAGAACCTGGAGAACCGGTGCTTTTTTTTTTTTAACTAGATCACCTCCCTAAAAATAATCTATAAAGACCCAGTCCCTTTCTTTGTTCAGCAGCTCATTTTCCACTGGAAATATGAGTCCACCACCTCCACAGATGAATCCTGCTCCCGAATAAAGCCTAAAATGACTTGCATAGTTTGCTGCTGCCATGGTCCTTCTGCACTTACACCCATAGGTCTAAGCCTCTGTGAGGCATTTTGACCTCGGCTGAGATGATTATTTTTTGTCCTGTTCAAAAATTGTGGATTATTGAGTTAATAATACACTTAGTATTACATAATATACTGTTAATAAAGCTACTTGTCTTACTTCATGAAGTTATATTTTGTTTTTGATCCCTGTTCACCAGTCCTCTCCTCTTGCCTCTTCCCAGGGAATATTTCATTTGACTCCTTGGAAATGAATTCTATAGCAACCTCCCACCATAATTTGCTTATTCATTGTTTCAAGTTAAAAAGCTAAAAAAAAAAAGCCAGCTCCTCCAAAGCAGAGGCCATGTTGTGGATATCATCCTTATAATTGTCCCTTTTCAAATTGAGATCATACAGTTGTAGGTTAGGTGTAAATTTTCTGAAATGTTGCCTAACTCTTCTCCAATACAGCTACATAAACCAATGCTTCATTTAGTTCATGAAGATTCCTCACTCTACCACACCCTCACAATCCTTTAGTACAGTTTGACCCTCTAATTTGATACATGCCAGAAAGTATCTATTTTTATTTCTATTTCTATAAATAGCTTACAAAGCTGAAAATTTGGAGAGCGGTGACTTGGCTCATAATTCCTGACTATCTCACAGAAGGAGCCTGAGCCTGCAGTAGGAACTTCTGTGCAAAGGTGCAGGTCAAGATTGCCCCATTGTTATGGTGATGCCTTTCTTAAAGAGGGTCTGTGCAAGGCATGGGACTATCAGTCTTGACCCTGAGTTCAGACACCAGCTGCCAGGGTTAGAGAATTATTAGGGCAAAAAATAATTATAATTGGCTGCGAGCACTTCATCCTTCAGCCTGCCTGCTTTGAAGAAACTTCCTCACAGAAGACCCTTTTGATAATGAAGCCTATATAATAAATGTGCTGAGCTAGCTCTGGGTTATTGTTCCACCATGAGAGGATGGTATCCCACCTAGTCCCAGCTTTCCCTCCTGTCTGTTTGTTTTTTCTAATTCCTCATTGCCCTGGCTGGTTTCTGAATTAACAGCTGTGCAGGTCTCAGCAAAGTTTCCTGTTATTCAGTGGTCATAGTGAATAAGAGAGCACTCATAGTAATGGGCCTGGGGGTAAAGGAGAGTGAATGGGGCTTGGTCATGGTAATTAATAAGATTTACAGTAAGCATGTATTCTATTTAAAAGATGAGATTCATTCTACACTGAGTGGGAGGTAAATAATGCCTTAGAGCTTGAACTCTGTACATGTTTCCAGAGGACTGACTGGGTCCTGGGACAGAATTAAGGAGAGTGAGAACTTTAGTCTTAACAAGAAAAGAATACCAGTGAAAGGCTAGATGTGGTGAAGCTGTTATCTTCTTCCTTATCTTCTTTGATGACCAATGTGGAAATGATGAGGAAGAATAGTGAGAGACAAGTTTGGCTGTGAAAATACAGGAGACGGTTGCCAGAAACAGGGGAAAACCAATCACTGCTGGAGGTGTATGGATGGATGAGATGTTTTCATACCCACACCTATGTTCCAACATGCCACTCACCCAAGTTTCTACATAATGCAAACAGTGCTGAGATAGCCTTTACTTTTTCTATGAATCAAGCATGGTTCTGGGCCTGAAACTCAGTAGTACTATCATATCCTTACCATTAGAATTTACCTATAGCATGTCATCTATCCAATATTGGTAAGAAATGCAAAGTTTGAAATTCAAGTTGATGATAGAAATTCCACTGTATAAATGGTCTTGTTAGGTGATAGGCTTTAGCAATTCTGCAGTACTGTGAACACTGGCTGGGCCCTTGGACTGTGCTGATGTCATCAATAGGTCATAATATACTACTGAGGCCTTAGTGATTGCTGGTCTCATAACAACCTTGATGTTGGAGTGAGTACTATTCAGGACAGTAATTTAGTGAGCACATAGCCTCTCTTTGTTTTGTTTTTTGGTTTGTTTGTTTATTTTTAAATGTAAAGATTTTATTCATAGTGATCATCAACTAACTTTGAGATTCAAAGTGAAATTTACCTTATCTGAGTAACCCTCCGAAGAGTTGCACCATGAATGAGAAGCAAAAGAAGAAACATTAGGAAAACACACTCATCCCCTACCTGCTAAGACATTGAGGGGTATGTGTTAGCATATTTTCTGGGCCTAAGATAACCAGAAACTGCTTCCTAAAAAGGGACATGTTTGGATTTCCAGTTAGTGGCAGAGAAGGGGAAGAAAGAGGGAGGAAAAGAAGAGAAGGAGGGAAGGCAGGAGAAAGGAATCTTTTTCTATACAGTTCCTGAGGTTTCCTGAGGACCCAGGTTGAGAGTAAAGAGAAGATTCATATGATCCAAGTCTTGTCTCTGAGGCTTTGGACCCAGACCACATACACAGTCACCATGTGTCTGACACAAAGTCTAATTTTCCTTAGATTACATTTACTTTCATTAATTTATTCTGAAGGCAGTTGGGGAAATAAATGATGCTATGAATTTTCTAATAGTACTCCTCCCTTTTAATGGTGATGAAAGTGGCTGCTAGAAGTGAGGGAAAATTTGATAGGATACTGAACATTTCAAAACCAGTTGTGTACAGATAATTACGAAGTCATATAAATTTGTACACTTAGGAGTACAAACTGTTTTGTTTCAGATTCTGAAAATAGAAACATGGAGTCCTATGTGATATGTAAAGAAAAAAAAAGACACACATGGCTGTTTTTATTTTTCATAAAGTTCCATAATTTAGTAATTAGACAAGAACCAAAACATTCAGATTATTGATCTATTTTATTAGAAACTGAAAATACAAATTAAAATAACTCCCACAGATTAGGGTATATTAAATCACCCTTCCTTGAGCTATTGTTTTTTAGTTTTTGACCCAGGCACATGAAATATTTTCTATAAAGGATGCTGAATTTTCTGTATGCTGTCATACTGAATAATGTTGTATTCTAGTGGTACCCGTATGGAAATAAGATAACTTTTCAGAGTCCATTTCAGAAACTACTAACAACCTCTGTAATGGTAAATTTGAATTGTCAACTTAACTGGATTAAAAGATGCCAAAGATTAAGAGGCTTCTGGGTGTGTCAATGAAGGTGTGTCCAGGAATGGTTGGCATGTGTAATAGGACATGGGCAGCACCATCCAATAGGTTGGAGGCTTGGATGGAATCAATGTTGGGAGAACAACGAAGCAGCATCAGATGCAAGTTTGATTCTTCTTGACCAGGTTCTTGATTGCTGATGTGATCACCTGAGGATATCAGAATTTTTGCTCCTTCACTCTTCCAAAGAAGACTCTACTAATGATTCTCCAGGGACTTTTCAGAAACCTTTGGTCTCAAACTTGAGTAGCATCATTGATCCCTCTTTTTCTGAGACTTTAGTATCTTGGACTGTGCAGCTACTGGTTCCTCCATCTCTCCAGTCTCTAGATTGCCATTGTGGACTGTCCAGCTTCTGGTTGAGTAAGCCAATCTAATAGATCCCATTTTTATAATCATACCTCTTGTTGGATCTGTTTGTCTAGAGAACCCTGACTGATACAACCTCTAATCAAAAAAGACAAATGAAAATTGATAGGGAGGCCAGCCAGTACCAGTGCAGTTAGCACAGATTTGGTAACTATACAGATTAGCCAAAATCTGTGCTCAAGAGCTTTCTAGTCAAAAACTTCTGTGAGTTCCAATTTCTACTTCTTTTAAATGAAGATACTTAAACTACCTTGCAATGTTTTTAGAAGGATAAAATAAAATCCAAGCCATAAAATGGATAAACAATCACACATTCATGATATCGGAATAATGAATTACACATATGCAGTGCCCTTTACCCTATCACTCAAGAACAATATTTCTATTCATACTTGCACTGGCAAGTTTTGTATCCATTTAATATAGGTTTTCAAAAAATAATTTTGTACTAGCTGTTTTTAGTTATACATAACATTAGGATTCATTTTGACATCATTATAAAAGCATGGAATATAATTTGCTCCAATTCAGTCCCCAGTATTTCCCCTAACCCTCCCTTCTCCCTCCACCTATTCTCTTCCCTCTACTGATTTTGCTATTTATTTATCATTGTTTTAAAAATAGTGTCTTGGGGATATACAAGTCTATTTCTATATGTACATAGGTTAATTAGGTCAGACTCATTGCACTGTTCTTCCCTTAATCCGTCTCTCTTCCCTCCCCTTAATCTCCTTCTTCTACTTCACTGATCTCTCTCCTATTTTGTTGAAATCCTACCACCTTTTTTCTTTCCCCTTATTTTGAACAAGCTTCCACACATCAGAGAAAACACTTGACCTTTTCCTTTCTGGGTTTGGCTCATTTCACTTAGCATGAGGGTCTCCGGTTCCTTCCAGAAAATGCCCTAATTTCATTCTTCCTTATGGCTGAGTTATTTTCCATTGTGTATATGAAACACATTTCCTTTAACAATTCATCTGTTCATAGGCACAAAGTTTGGTTTCATTGCTTGGCCCATGTGAATTGTGCTGCTATGAACATTGATGTGACTGCATCCCTGAAGTATGTTGATTTTAGATCTTTTGACCAAAGACTGGAATAGCCAGATCATAGGCTGCTTTCATTTCTAGGGTTTTTTTTTCCTTTTTAAAAATTAGAACTTTATAGTTAGTTGGACTCATCCTAACAAAATCATACATGTATGAAATTCAATTTCTATTCATGGTCCTCCTTTTTCCACCTGGCCTCCCTCCACTCTCCCATTCTGCTTCCTTGACTAGACTTCCTTTTGCTCATCTATTTACTTATATTTTATTGGTTCTTTCTACCTATGCATAAAGGTGAATTTCCCTGTTGGATATTTATGTATGCATATAACGTGATTTTTTAAGAATATTTTACATGGCTTCCCCTTACCCATCTCCTCACTTGGTCCTGTAATTGTCTTCATGGGTTATCTTATCCTTTTCTCTCCCTTTCCTGTATTTTACTCTAGCTTCTCCATGTAAGTAAAAACAGTTGACCTTTGAGTTTTTGAATTTGGTTTATTTCATTTATCATGTTATTCTCCACTCCCATCCATTTACTGGCAAATGTCATAATTTCATTCTTTAGTATTCTTTATGGCTGAGTAGAACTCCATTATGTGTGTGTGTGTGTCTGCGTGTGTTCTTAACCCATTTATTATGAGTATTGATCTTGTATCCTGCTACTTTGCAGAACTCATTTGTAAGCTCTAGAAGTCTTCTGGTGGAATTTTCTGAGTCTTCTAAATATAGGATCATATCCTTGGCAAATGGTTTGACTTTTTCTCCTAGTTGTTTCCTTTTGATTTCCTTTTCTTGCCTAAAGACTCCAGCTAATGTTTCAAGGACTATATTGAATAGGAGTGGTGAGAGAGGACAGCCTTGTCTTACTCCTGATTTTAGAGAAAATTCTTTCAGTTTTTCTCCATGCAGTATGATATTGACTTTAGGTTGGTCATAAATGGCCTTTATGATGTTGAGATGGCCTTTATGATGGCCTTTATGATGTTTATGTAAGTTTCTCTGATCCCTAGCTTCTCCAGAGTTTTTAACATGAATGGGTGTTGGATTATTTCTGCATCTTTATATGAGATAAGGATTGGCTATTGGGTCCAAGTTTTAGGGAGAGACTGTGAAAGGGCCCACTTCCTGGTCTTTTATATCAAGGGCTTCCCATGTGAGGTAGAGTAGGCTGGCAGTGAGTGCGGAGGAGGCCAGGGGGCTGGGCAGGGTCATGGTGTCTATGCTGTGCTCTGGTCATTCCCTGACCTCATGCATCATCCTAGAGAAGCCAAGAAAGGGACCTCAGAAAACACACAGATAATGTCTGCTCACCTCCCAGAGCTCTAGACTGACATGCTTGTACTTGTCACCTGCTGAGAAGGGTCTGTGATGACTTAGAAAATAAGCACTATTGAAAGCATTTGCCTCTCTGGGAGTCTTACATTTCTATTTGAATGGCCTTTGTATTCCCTCCTTCCCATCTCTAGGCACATGGTGGACTTCTTCCTGATGGTCACTCAGCTGAGATTTTGCTGTGTCCATTCTGTTTCTGGATGACAACTTTACACTGGTAGGGTTCTGGTAAAAAAAAAAAAGAGTATGGTCAGAGATGAGTGGCATTTCTGTTTAGGATTGCTTCCAAGCTAGGTTTGGTAAATAAAAGACTTGAGGTTTTAACACTTTATGTACAGTGCCTTTTATAGGAGTCTCGTCTGAAAACATCTCAAGATGTCTTCCCCATTTTTGTGTCTTAGATGGATCAAATGCAGCTCAGACAGTTGGGTTGCTATCAACAATAACCATGAAGACTTCCACAGAGGTGCAGGTCAGCCACAGGTACCTCTGAGGCCTAGTGGACACATGGACTTTTTAGTCAGGAGACTCTTCCATCAGGTCAGTCACCAGCTTTGTGACTGAAGGCCTTTCCTTTTTCTTTCTTCCCCTTTTCTAGATGATAGAAGCAACCAATGGGACCACCAACTGCCATGACAATGAAATGGTGATTCTAACACCCACCATGGACTCCAGACTCTACATGCTCACCTTCCTGACCTTCCTGGTGATGCTGGTCTTCATTAGGAACCTCCAGATACCGTCCATCTTCTCCTGTTAGCCATCATCAGCATGCTGATCAGCCTGGTCAGGATCTACCAGTTCATTGTTCAGGTATAAGCCCAGGCCCTTCCCCCATCCTCTTACAGGAGGAAACAAGTCCAGTAAGCAGAACCTAAATAGTTATATGTTACTTATGTAAGGTATATTTAGAAGTTTTTAATTTCAACACTATTATCATTTGGGTGCAGATAAATATTTATCATGGGATTTTCCTGTGCATTGTAGGATATTTAACTGCATTCTTGAAGGTGCTAGAAGCATCTGTTCCCAAGCTGTGATGATGAAAAGTTTCTCTAGATGCTGCTAAACATCCTTGAGGAGCAAAATTAACCCCATCAGAATCACTGGTTAGGAGTTTCTCCAATTAGATTGTTAATGTATGATTATTATACACAATTGGAAAATAGTGAAAACATACTAAGATTAAAATAAAAATCAATTTTTCTAATCTGTACTTAAAGTAATTCCTTGCCAACTGATTTATTCATCAAAATTATAAATTCACTTACTGTTCACACCACTTGCTTACCCAGGATGGAGGATCTGTGGAGTAGTTTGAAGAACTTGGAAACATAGGTAAGTAGAAAGTTAGGTGGGAACATGCCTTTAAACATGTTTGGCAGTTTGTGAAAAACTCAAAAACAGGAAAAGAGTAAAAGTAGGTGCATAAAAACAACTTAAGATATTAAAATTTAATTTTCTGATTAACTCACATCATTTCTTGTTGATTGAAATGTGGACAACACTTACACCTCCTGAGTACCACACCCAGATCTGAGTCTCCCGTCAGGGATTCCCTCTGTGTGAGTGCTCTTTCTCATTCTAGATCCTGTGGATGCATTTACACACTCTGCAAGTATGTAGGAAATACCTGAGATAGGCTTGATTTTATATTTTTAAAACAATTTTTTTTTAATTATTGGTAGTGTTTAGTAGCTATTTTCTCCCTTGACAGTGCCCTAGAAAGCTCTCCAGCTGATTCATCTGGCTCTACTTCATTGTTTCTCACAGCTGCCTGGAATCACAGAGGACAGATGGGCCACAGTTTACTTAACCAGTCCCCTGTAGGTGGACCATTGGGTCATTTATATCTTGCAGCCTTATTTCAGTATTAAGACATTGAATATTCATTTTTTGTGGACATGATGAATGCTTCTATAAGATATTTATCTAGAGGTGTAATTACTGAGGAATTTGCACTTTTTGTGGTACTAGGGATTAAACTCAGGGGTGCTCTAACACTGAGCTATATCCCCAGTACTTTTCATTTTTTCTTTAGAGAGAAAGTTTTGCTAAATTGCCAGTCTGGACTGGAGCTTTCTATTCTCCTACCTCATTCCCCAATTCTCTGGGATTACAGGCATTCACCACCATGCCCAGGAAGCATGCTCTTTTGAATTTTTATATCGCCAAGTTGATTCTTCCAAAAGTTGTTGACTTCCATGGCACACAAGCATTGCCTCATGTTCACATAGTAACCCAGCCACCTACTGATGTGGTTTCTAAGAAACCAGTAGGCCCTGAAAAGCAGTACTAAGAAAATGACATCATGAATTAGATTAACTTTGTGGTCAGTGAGCATATACTAGTTTTCTAATATTGTAAATCAGATGGGTGGCAAATATTATATCCTCTGCAGAGTTATTTTTTTAAAAAAACATAAAGAGCGCCTGTCCTATTTTTTATCATAAATGTATGTTTGAACATATGTATGATCAAACAAGTTTATATGATTTCACTTTGTAACAATCCACTTAAAAATGATTTCACATAGTAATTGCATCTCTCAAATGTGCCCATTCCAGGGTACATTAATGGCTAAGTGAGTGAGGTCACTTCCTGTAGACTTGCATACATGCGACATTGAATCTTAAGCCATGGCAGTTAGTTACACACTGGTGGTTACCATGAACAGAGGGCCAGGTGAGAATTCGGGTTCCTGTAACATCTCAGCTCCTACTGGCTGCTGTCATCCACCCTAAACATTGTTCATAGTACAATCTGCATTTTGAGATGAAGCGGCCCTGCCAGTCTCCTGAGAGCTCTTCTATATCTGTGTCTGGGCTGAGCCTGCAGGGTTTCTCCAATGTTTCCCTCATTTATAGGAGCCACTTTCATCATCATTAAAAGGAAAGTACTATTAGAAAACTCAGTACATCATTTGTTTCCCCAATTGCCTTTAAAAGAAGTCTGATGAAAGGAAATGCAATTTTTTTAAGGAAAAGTAATCTGGACCAATCATTATGTCTGAGATACACACACAACTCCTTTGTGCATGGCCTGGGTCCAAAGCCACATAGACAAGACCTGGATCATCTGAATCTTCTCATAACTTTCAGACAATCTGGCCCTTGGGAAGACTTCAGGAACTGTAGGGGAAAACACCCTTTTCTTCTTCTTTCCCTCCTTTAGTTACTTCTCTTCCTCTTTTTCTCCCCTCCATTTCCCCTTCTCGCCACTAACTGGAAACCCACACATCTCCATTTTTAGAAGGCAGTTCCTGATTATCTTAGGCCTAGAGAATATGCTAACACAGACCCCTTGACTTCTTAGCAGGTATGCTTTCAGATTTTCTTCTTTTACCTTCTCTTCATAGTGCAACTCTTTGGAGGGTTACTCAGATCAGGTAACTTTCTCTCTGAAGCTCAGCTCAAAAAAAGTTAGTACATAATGACTAAGAATAAAATCTTTATCTTCAAAAACAAGAAATAAAATGGAGAGAGCTTATCTGTTCACCATATTGCTTTCCTGAACAGTGCTTACTGCCACATATGGGTTGTTATGACACCAGCTATCACTAAGGCCTCAGCAGTGTATTATGACCTAGTGATGAGATTAGTACAGTCCAGGTAGTGTTCACAGTACTGCAGAATTGCTAAAGTTCATCACCTAAGGTGGTAACTTTTACACCATGGAAATTCTTTCATTAACTTGAACTTTCAGACATTGCACTGATATCAAAATTAGAAAGATGATATGGATTATGTAAAGGAAATCCTTTATGTGTCTAGGGATATTGCATTCCCCAGTCTCCTCAGTGGTGAGGAAATGGCCATACTAGAGTGGGCCAGGTTCAGAACCCATGCTTGTCTCATAGAAGAAGTAAAGGCTTTACTTCATGAATACAGTTTACATTTTGTAAACAGGGATTCCCTCTGCTTCCATAGAAATTTACCAGGAATTCATGACTTAAAATACGAATTTATTATGTTGAAGTTCTGTAGGTCAAAAGTCTACTCTGAAGCCGGGCCTGGTGGCACACGCCTTTAATCCTAGCACTTTGGGAGGCTGAGACGGGAAAATCATAAGTTCAAAGCCAGCCTCAGCAACTGCAAGGCGCTAAGCAACTCAGTGAGACCCTGTCTCTACACAAAATAGGGCTGGAAATGTGGCTCAATGGTCGAGTACCCCTGAGTTCAATCCCCGGTACCAAAAAAAAAAAGTCCACTCTGAGCTTCAAGCTTAAATCAATGTGTCTGCAGGTCTGCTCCTATGGGGAAGCTGTACTACAGGATCGTTCCCGTTTTTTGTTTTTGTGTTTTTTTAAGTTTCCAGAGCTGGTTGCAATCCTTATCTGTTCACGTTCTTCATCTTCAACAAGCGTCAGTCTAACCTTTGTTTCCTTGGTCATGCTCTTAGCTGCCTCTCATAAAGGCCATCGTGATGACCTTGACTGTACCTGGATGATCTAGGGAAATCTTCCCTTTTCAAAATTATTGTCCGAATCTCATCTACAAAGTCTCTTTTGCCATACAAGGTCATAACTTTCAGGGATTAGGAAGTTGACATTTGTAGGGGGCGGGGAGGATTCATTCTGCATTCTGCTACACCAAAATAAAGTCAGAGTATATCAGAGAGAATTCACCTTTAAATTCACCTGTAAAATACAGCAGTAAGAGAGCAGAAACCCAACACTGAGCAAAATAATAGAGGGAAAAATGACATAGCAACTGTATAAACATTGAATAGAGCAAAATAGGATGATATACAGAAACAAAACTACAGTTGGAAATTAAACTTTAACCAAAGGAATGCAAGAGCAATCACAAAAACATTTTTCATGCTACAAAACATAGGCAACCAGATTGAATGAACAAGAAATCCAAATCACAGCAAAGAAATGAATACAGAAATTTTAGAGTTATGTAAAATAGACATGCTGAACAAGTTCATATCAGAATAAATAAGCAGGAATCAAAAGAAATAGAATGAAACTTACAATTTAATATTTGATATGCAAATTTATATAATGTAGGGATAGGAAAGAAACAAAGTTATAAGAGATTCAAAGATGATAGATTTTTTTAAAAAGCCAAATGATGCAACAAAGTAATAAGTAATAAGTATGGTTTTGGAAGTAAATAGATTAAAAACTTTCTAATGTACCCAATTCAGAGGTAAATGCCTCAAAGTTTTAAAAGAGTGAAAAAATTCATTGAGTAATCATTTAGGTGACATACTCATTGCTGAAGGCTGCACTTCAAACAGAACATTTACTACTAAGGTCCTGAGAGTGGCGGTCGACACAAATGCTGCGGGCGTAAAACTTGGTGGTGTTTGCAAGCTCTCTGTAGGACTGTTGCTTCACAACTGGTTGGCAGATGGAGGGGTTCTATACTGCAATTCAAGTCTAAATGTTCATTTATTCTTTTAATTGACATGTTTAGTAGGTTGTGTTTTAATTTGCAACATTGTGGCACTTTTAAAAATGAGTAAATCTGGTCTGTTTCTTTTATCACTAAGTGGGGGGTGTAGGAAACATACAACAGCACATTTTTTACTTTGAGACCGTGTGGGTGGGTACAATGGTGGGATTCACTTAGGTATTTTCATATGTGTACATAGGAAAATTATGCTGGATTTATTCTACTGTCTTTCCTATTCCCACCCCTCCCTTCCCTTCATTGCCCTTTGTCTACTGAACTTCTCTTCTTGCCCTCCCCTCAATTGTCTTTTGGTTTAGAATGTTTATGACCTTGAAGTTTTCTTGTAGCATTTCCTTTTACAATTTTAAGTCACAAGACTATGATATGCATTGAACAATTCTGAGAATATATTTTTATCTTTTTTTTTTTTTTTTGAAAAGCTTTGTGAGTAGAAAAGACTTTCATGGAGGACTTGTTAAAATGAGTTGTTCTGTCAGGGACCTAGAATTACTCAGAGATTGGCTCTCATAGGTGAGCAGGTGTGTCAGAGCTGTGGCTATGAACTGAACAGCACTCATAATTCTTCTTATAAGATCATAAAGTAAGTTAATCTTATTGAACTTAAGTTTAATTTTGAACAAATTTGAAAATCTATAGCAAATTGCTCTGGGAAATTCAACAGTGTTTTTGGTTAATGCATCCATGAGTATAAAACTCATTTCTATAACAAATTATAGAGAATAATCTCTATTTTCAAAATTCTAAAGTTGTGAATGAATCAAATTTAACAGTTCATTTAGTAATGGAAATTACAGAACATGTAATAATAGGAATAGCTATTGTACAATCTACCTTCCCAAACTGAGTTATATTTACCACATGCTAAAATATTTTAACCTTTATTAAGCATTATGGCTTAGCAAATTACTGAGAGAAGAGAACAATTCTGAGAAAACAGATAACCTAATGGACATCCTTCATTGTCTTTTTCCAATGAATTAAACCATTCAACACTCAGAGAATTAGCTGATAAGTAATTCAAGCAGCCTTAAAGTAATAGCATGCTTTAGGCAGTGATGAAGTGATAATAAAACCAATAGAAGAGATTTCATTGACACCTGGATATGTTTTTTCCACCCTGGATGCTCTAAGAATCTCAAGTATTTAAATCTAGAAATAGGAAAAGAGATAGAAATGCAAGTTTGAGCTCAACATATTTTCTCAAACAAAATAAACTACTGAACTTTCTGAAAAGCTAAGTCATGAAAACCTTTATGGATAGTTTTTGAGAATTAAATGTTAAAATTCCAAAGGTTGCTGATTCAGTTCTTACTGAAATATGTATAACTGACATCAAGCTGCAAGACTAATATACAACAGAAGGTACTACTCTTTAAAGAACTACTCTTTTATCTGATCTCAGATGTAATATAGTATATGAATATTATATAAAGTCTGGAAAAATTTTTAAAGGTGAAAATAGAAATTTTTCTTAATACTGTACAGAAATAGATACACTAAACATTTTAATGTATTTCCTTTCAGTATTTTTGTAGGCATATTTTAACATAGATGAAGTCATAAAATTATGAATTTGTGCAATGGTATTTTCTGCTTTATTAAATGATATTAGATCTTAACCATTATAGATTAGCTATTAGTTACTTTATACTTCCCTTAATGTTATATATTCTAATTATTTTCAACTTTTGTAGTTATTAAATATCAGTAAAAAGAACAGTTTGGCACTAAATGTAGCTAACGGATAAATCTTACTTTCTTCTGGGTACTCTTCTAAGGGCATTTGTTTATTTTAAGTCATCTAATCATCAAAATAGATGAATAAGTTATGGTTGTTTCCCATTTTACAGATAAGAAAACTGAGGCCTGGGAGATTAAGTTCATTTGCTTGTAAGTGGAGAAGTAAGGCTTCAATATCAGATGTTTTAGTGTCAGAGCCCAGATATTTAACTCTGAGATGCATTGCTTTTCCTAATTTTTGTTTGGATTTTCTTAGAAGTCAAGGACACAAAATTTTGCAGTTTTCATCCATATTACCAAACTGTCTTCCAGAAGGTGTTCACGAATTTTTACTCCCAGCCTCAGTATATGCATGCACAGAGTTTCTTAAATTCAGAGTAAAGCCAATAATCTATTTAATCTAAGGCTTGCTGTGTAGTTTATTATCTTTATGGTAGCAGTCATTTTTGTGGAACACACTTAATTTTCAGCACCAGCATTGAGGTAAAATTAACAGTGAGTAAATTAGAATTTGCAGTTTGTGTTTTGCACAAAAATAGATAAGCAGTGATTTTCTTTTGATCTGTTTTGCCTTCAACAAAAATATTGATGAGAATATTGCAGAGCTTTTTAATAGCATGGCTTAGAATAAAAAGGAGCAATTAATATGGGTGCTTGCTGATACCTAGCATTATATACTAGTGTTTCCAATGAATAAAAGTAATTTGGGATTTGTTATCTTTTTGTTGTTGTTGTTTTCAAATTGCCTTCAGAGAGAGTCACTCTCAGAATGTGGTTGGGGTTTGACAGTTGTTTTGCTTTCTGTGATTGATGAAATAAAGAACCTTGTTGAATTCTTAACCAAAAAGTTATTAAATTGGCTAATGATATTATATGTATTTTGTAATTAGATTTCTTGTATTAACTTTCGTGCTATCAATTGTAAGTCACATACGTATTCCCCCACATATAAGTGATACAAGAAATGCCTTATTCTACAATCCTGTTTGTTTCTGTTCCAGTGTAATATTGACATAGGACAGAAGAGACTGGACACCCAAGGAATTAGCAGGAAGCAGATTTATTGACTGCAGGGCCCAGAGAGGCTATTGGATAGCCTAAAACATTCTCTGGACCCAGATTCTGGAAATCCTTCGAACTTTATACCCAGTGGGAGGAGGGACTTGGAGGTTTACATTTTTGCAGGGATCTACATAAAAGTAATTTTTTTTCTTTCTTTGAGTTATCAGAAAGTGCTCTTTTTTTGGTCTCATTTCACACCTCACCACAAAAGCAGGAGTAACAAAGTTTGCGGTTAAACTTAGCTTTTGCAACACAGAGCAACAGGAAATAGGCAATCTAACCACACTGAGCTCTTTTGCAGAAATATTTGCTGATATTTGCTGATATTCTGTTAATAAGATCAATTATGACGAGGGTCTCTGGAGAAGCTTAATGAAGATTCATTAGTGGAGGAGGAGGTACCACTATAATATGAATGTTTCATTATATCAGAAGTCAGGTTATCAGGAAGAATTGCTCTAAATTAAAGTTTTGCATTGAGTCTGGAAATGCAAAGTCAGCAGTACTTCAGCTCTAAACAAGAGCCAGAAGGTAACAGTAACTGAAATCAAATAATAATGACATATCTAATTAATGTCCAAATCAAGTACACTCAAAGGTAGCCTTCAACTCGGGACAAATGTTGCCTTATGTGGCATAATCTATTTTTCTGAGAATGGAAAGCTATGAGGATCCCAAAGGAATTGAACTCCCAAGACCCAAATTTCAGGCAAGAAATATTAATATTGTAGGACAGAACTTATATTTATAATCTTTATTATTCTTCCTTATACTTTACAAATGCTACTTCAGTGAGGTGTTTGAAGTAAATGCTTACTTGTAGAATAACTGAAGTGAGTCAAATTATATACGTACACTCAATAACAATGATGATGTTTAGTACACTATACATAGACTTTCAGCTACAGATAACATATGCCATACTTGTCTGGAAAAAAACCCATTTGATGATTTCTGCTATATTATCACAATGAAAGATAATATATTGGTGTATTCCTAATATCAAATCTTAGCCTAAGATTTTAACTTGCCTGGTTCTTTGATAGGAAAATACCAGGTTAAAAAAAATATTGGGGGGCTGGGATTGCAGCTCAGTGGTAAAGCGCTTGCCCCTCATGCATGAGGCACTGGGTTCGATCCTCAGCACCACATAAAAATAAACAAATAAAATGGAGATATTTGTGTCCACCTACAACTAAAAAAACAATCTTTAAAAATAAAGAGAGTCATCTTCACTTTAAAAACAAAAATATTGGACAAATCAGTTGAATTTAGTATCAGTGGTTTTTAATCCTCCCCCCATATCAGATCCCTTTGAATAAATGATAGAAGTAGGGAATGTTTCTCCTGGAACAAAAGCTCATGCAGACATCAGTTTTGCCATGTGTTCAGAGAATCTTGGTTAAGAGGAAATGACTCCAGGTAAAGCATCAAAATAAACGATAGCTTGCCCTTTAAAAAAATTTTTTTTTTCCTTTGACAAAGATTCTTTTTATTTAACACTCACAATAAAGTGGGGACTATTTTTTTAAATTTTATATATAGATACTGAAACTCAAAGGAAATAAAAGCCTTATGGGATATCATACAGCTAATATGAAGGAGATCCTGAATTATATTCAGGTTTCCTGACTTAAAATATAGTGAAAGACAATCAGGGGGCTTTGAAATCTCTTTCTTTCTTTTTCTTTCTTTCTTTCTTTTCTTTTCTTTTCTTTCTTTTTTTTTAATTTTTTATTTAGGCTTGCACGTTAACAGTGCAAGTTGATTCATTGTACATAGATAGAGGATAATATATCAATTCTCTAGTTGTAAGTTGTATAGAATCACAACATATATGCAATCATACATAAAGTTAGGGTTATTATGACCATCATATTCCACCACCTTTGCTGTCCCCATGCCCCCTCCCCCCTTTCACCCCAGTGCACAGAGATCCACCATTGTTCCCATGTCCTTCCCCACATTTTGGATCAGCATCCACTTATCAACGAGTACATTTGGCATTTGGTTTTCTGAGATGGGCTTACTTCACTTAGCATGATATTCTCCAACTCCATCCATTTACCTGCAAATGCCATAATTTTATTCTCTCTTATTGCTGAGTAATATTCCATTGTGTATATATACCACAGTTTCTTTATCCAGTCATCTATCGAAGGGCATCTAGGTTGGTTCCACAGTTTAGCTATTGTGAATTGAGCTGCTATAAACATTGA
>PVHX01018756.1:0-36128 GCA_004024805.1 Geosciurus inauris
GGAACTAGACATTTGTGATATTTGAAATCCCACAGAAGTTGACAGTGCCCTCAAGTGAAAATTTTACAAATCATTCCTCATACAGTCACCCATTCTTAGCAAAGTTCAAAAGGCACAGTATCTCCACAAGAACACACATAGCCCTAATGGTCAACTGAGAGCCAATGTTGATGAAGGCCTATAGCCACTTCTATTTGAGAATCAGAAGCACAGAGTTATTTGGTGTAGAGCCATTTTCTCAGAACGAAGAGTTGATTTATCATCTAAATTGTCGATCTTTTAAAAATTCACAGATAATCATTTATATGCATTTATATTTATATGCATTGTTGGAGTGATTGATGTAGATGCATAATTGTTGATTTTTAATCTACTTCTCTCCAACCAAACAGTCCTCTGAACCAAGTGTTATTATCATCTCAACAGTCAGATGAGGAGACTGAGGCATTAAAAATTTAGCTATGTCATCTAAGATCAAACAGAAAGTGACCAATTCAAGAGCTGAACCTCAGATCCTTGCCTTTAGTTTCACTTTCATCCAATATATTTTTCAATTCTGAAAATGAAAAAACTGAAAAAAGAAGAAAAACCTCCAGAAGAACGGGAAATATTTCACTAACAAAAAAAAAAACAGACAAAAGAAATTTGATCCGGGCGCAGTGGCTCAAGCCTGTAATCCCAGCATTTAGGGAGGCTGAGACAGGAGAATTGTGAGTTCAAAGCCAGCCTCAGCAATGGCGAGGTGCTAAGCAACTCAGTGAGACCCTCTCTCTACATAAAACACAAAATAGGGCTGGGGATGTGGCTCAGTGGTCGAGTGCCCCTGAGTTCAATCCCCAGCACCAAAAAAAAAAAAATTTGAATGATAATCCACAAACCTGACCAGGTAAGTTGTCTGTCCTCTTACACAAAAAAAGAGCAACAAAAGACTCCCAAATGAGCTGTATGCCGTGGTAATAAAAAATATATCATTTTAAAATTTTTTATTCCTTAGAGACACACGGATTTATTTAGAAAAGCAGATGTATATTTAAGGGAGAATATAGTCTCTTTTCAGAGGGAGATCCACCTAAGTTTATATTTTAAGACATCAGATTTAAAGAGATTCCGTGATATTTGCCTGACTGTGTACTAAAATTCCTGTTTGGAGCCTGGCCCACAGTAAGCATTTACTCAGTGTTAATTTCCTGCCACCTGCTTTTATGTTCCAAGGTCATTTCTGTATTTCTCAATAGCCCAGAATATTGTTTTATGCATGTTGTTTATTGAATTAAAAAGTCAATTAGCAGCTGGGTGCAGCGGGCGGCTCATGCTTGTAATCCCAGCACTTTGGGAGGCTGAGACAGGAGAACTGCTAGTTCAAAGCCAGCCTCAGCAACAGTGAGGCGCTAAGCAACTCAGTGAGACCCTGTCTCTACCTAAAACTCAAAATAGGGCTGAGGATGTGGCTCAGTGGTCAAGTACCCCTGAGTTCAATCCCTGGTACCAAAAAAAAAAAAGTCAATTAGCATTTATGCATGAATTGAGAACCTCCTCTGGCTGTTCAGTTCCTGAATTCCTGGGAATATTTTAATACTGAAGGTTCTCATTTGCTATAGAAGGGAAAGACTGGAAAAAATTACGCCGTGCTTTTTAAGTGCCACCCAACAAAGACTGGACCTGAAATAAACACCAAGGGGACTCCTCACCTTCCACTGGGACAAAAGCTGATCTTTAGGACTCAAGTCAGTGAGGCCAACTGCTGCTATTGTTTGGATGTCCAATGGCCCCCAAAGGCCCATGTGCCTGAAGGCTTGGTTCCCAAATTCTGGTACCTTTGAATGGCTGTTGCAGGTGGTGGAGCCTGCAGGAGGTGGGACTACGGGGAGGACTTAGGTCAGTGGAGGTGTGTCCTCTAAGGGGGCTGGGACACTCTGGCCTCTTCCTCTTTCTCCTGCTTCTTTACTATGAAGTGAACAGGTGGCTCTGCCACATGTTCCCCACCATTGCCATTTGGCATCCCCATCAAACCTCTGTGAGAAAAATAGAAATTTTTACTACCATCTTCCCTGTCCTAGAGGTTTACTAAACCTTTATTCTATGTTCTCTAGAAATATTTCATAATTTTAATGTACATACGTTGTTTACTTTAATCTTAGGCATCTTACCGTTTTTGTGAATGTTATCTTTCTATTATATTTTTCTAATTTTTTGTTTATACATAGGAATTCTATTAATTTTGTGCATGTGTGTTGAGCCTATAACCAGCCATCTTGTTAAATTCTTTAATTAGTTATAATACTTCTGCTTTCTCTTAGGTTTTTTTTTTTTAAACATAGCATTTGAAAATACTAGCATTTATTTTCCAATAACTATTCATATTGTCCTTATATTTATACTGTACTACATTGGTTAGCATCTTTAGTGCAAAGTTCAATAGAAACAGTAATAGTAGCCTTTATTGTCTGGTTTCTAGCATTAAGATCCCTCTAAAGAGTAGGATGTTTGTAATATCAAATTAAGGAAAATGCTTTTTAGAGTAGAAACTGTTGGTCATGCAGCTAACAGTCATTTCCTTACAAACCTATCTGAGGTGACAGTGTGATCAAATGAAACATATTCTTACCCTTCCTTGGAGCTCTCTTAGGTCATATGACACTACTCTGGACACTGAGAAAAGAGCAAAATTCTGAAGGTTTCTGGGGGTGGTATTCCTCTCTCATTTAGGCACCACCTAGACATAGACTACAGCCAGCATAGGCTTGCCCAGAGGGCCTACCATGTGCATTTCTGCCCTAGTCCATTCCGAGATGCCAGTGTGATAGTTTAAAATTAGTCAGGGTTCAAGTATTTACACAATGGAAACACACAAAAGCTACAGTCAGAGCTGCTTGTCTGCCACAGAGATGTTTTTACACATTTAGCAATGCATGATTGGCAGCTTTCTTTGTTACTGAGAACACAGATATGATGCTAAAACCATGACTGACATGTCATGACCACGAAGGCACGAGAGAAGCACAGGATAGTGAGTTCTGGTACCCTTGAATGGCCAACAAATCACAGCTTTACCTGCCCTAATGTGAGGCAGATCATTCAAGGCATGAGATCATACAAGGTTCCAAGATCAACTCCTAGCATCCTTGCTTACTTGCTGTGAACGTAGACAGGTTCCTCAACCCCTCTGTGCCTCAGTGTATACTCTACACAATATAGAAAATTACATGTATATTTATATATTCATGAAATAAAGATAGGCACAAGGTAAGCATTTAATAATTATAAAGTCATTATTGAGTAAAACTTAAACTTTCTATTTCTTGTAGCTGAACCTATGTTCTATTCCTAGTTATCTAAAAGATTCATTATAAATTATCGCTGAAATTTATAAACAGTTTTCCTACATGAATAGATAACATTTTTCTAATTTGTTATTTTGGAAAATCATATCAATAAATTTAATTATTTTAAGCTATCTATATATCTCTGGACTATATGGTTAAAGTGCACAGGTGACTTTTATTTCCTAATTTTCATTGATAAAAGATTTTTACAGAAAGAAATTTTTCTTTACAGAACTTATGATGTTTTGTTATCCAAATATACCTCAGATACCAAGTTTAATAAGTGCTCTCTCTTGTTCTGTGTTAAGAGTTTACATTAATTTAGAAATTATCTGCTCCTTGGATGTTTGGTAAATCTCTCCAGAAACGCTGTGAATCTGATGTTCTCATGGGAGTAAAGGCCTGGATTTTTTTAAAAATAACTTCAATATTCCATTTCTCTAAGATTTCTCAATTCCACCAATTTCTAAATAAATTCTAGAAATGTTTATAGTTAATGTAAATTTTTCAAAAATTAGCATTTATTATATTGTCATAATTTATTTCTTCTCTGCTGAATTCAGTATTCTGTCTTTTGTATTATTTATGCTTTCTCTGTTTTTTAGTGAGTTTTTCTTAGAGATTTGTCTATTTATTAATCTTTTATAGAACAAATTTTCTCATGCAACCCCACTGTGGCCAGAAAGATGGCCTGTATGAAAATCACTCTTTGAAAAAAAAATTTTTTTTTCTGGTACCAGGGATTGAACTCAGGGGTCCTTGACCACTGAGCCATATCCCCAGCCATATTTCATGTTTTTTATGTAGAGATAGGGTCTCACTGAGTTGCTTAGCACCTTGCCGTTGCTGAGGCTGGCTTTGAACTTGAAATTCTCCTGTCTCAGTCTCCCTAAGTTCTGGGATTACAGGCATGCGCCACCACGCCTGGCTTCTTTGAAATTTTTGAGACTGTATGAGTATTGTAAAAATGGACAAACGTAAAGTTTTCCCCACTTTGGCAACAGGAGCTTCATTCAACCCAGTTTTTATTTATTTATTTGTTTGTTTGTTTATTTATTTATTTATGGTACTGGGGATTGAACTCAGGGGCACTCGAATACTGAACCACATCCCCAGCCCTATTTTGTATTTTATTTAGAGACAGGGTCTCACTGAGTTGCTTAGCACCTCACTGTTGTCTGAGGCTGGCTTTGAACTTGTGATTCTCCTATCTCAGCCTTCCAAAGTACTGGAATTACAGGCATGTGCCACCGTGCCTGGCAAGGCCTGTAATTTCTACATTTAAAACATGTATACAGGTTCCTGTGGACCGGCAGGAGCCACAGAGGGCCCTGATCCACCCTCAGGAATCTCCATGGTTGTCCAGCCAAAGGGAGACCAGGGACTGCTACCTCTAGCCACTGAGGAGCCCAAATTCAGGGCAACAGCTGCTCCAGAGACACCAGCGGGAGCCAACCCCACCCAAGGGTGGCTTGGTTTCCTCCCAGTTCCGCTCCAGAGTTCCTGTGGAACAGCAGGAACAACAGAGGGCCCAGATCCACCCTCAGGAAACTCCACAGGTGTCCAGCCAACAGGAAACCAGGGGCTGCTAGCTGCTAGCCACAGAGGAAGGCATACCCAGAGTACGAGTGGCCTGCACAGATCCCAGCATGAAGAGGCCCCACCCAAGTGCGCTCTGGGCCTGCCTCAGTTCTGCTCCAGAGTTCCTGTGGTCAGATGAGACAGAAGGCCCAAAACCACCCTTAGGGAATGCCAGGGGTGCCCAGTTGAAGGCAGACCAGAGCCTGCTAGCCTCCAGCCCCAGGGGAGCTCACACTCACTGTAAGGGTCTCACACAGACTCTCCTGCTTGTTTTTTTTTTTTAATTTTTTTAATTTTTTTTTTATTTTTTGGTACTGGGGATTGAACTCAGGGGTACTCAACCACTGAGCCATATCCCCAGCCCTATTTTGTGTTTTATGTAGAGACAGGATTTCACTGAGTTGCTTAGCGCCTCGTGTTGCTGAGGCTGGCTTTGAACTCGCGATTCTCCTATCTCAGCCTCCCTCAGTGCTGGGATTACAGGCTTGAGCCACCACATCCTGCTTGTGACCCTGTGTAAGTGAGACCTGGGCCCGCCTCCAGTTCCGCTCCAGAGTTCCTGTTCACCAGCAGGAGTGCAAGAGAGGGGCAAAACAGCCCTCAGGGGCTGCCTCAGGAGCCCAGCCAAGGCCACTCCCACTGCCCTCTAGAGGTACATCCACTACCTCCACCATCAACTTTAGTGGCAGTAGTGCCCATCTGGGGACACTGGGGGAACAGAAGTAGCTCCAAGGTGAGACACAGGTAATCTGGATTGGCAATACAAGATTATAGGCTAGAAGCTGCAATACCTCAGACTGGTATTTCAAGAAACGAAGACACACAATCAACATGAAAAAACAAGGGAAGAAGGTACCCCAAATAAACCTGAATACCACTATAACAGAATCCATTGACAGCACAGTTGTTGAAATGTCAGAGAAAGAATTCAGAATGTACATAATTAAAATGATCAGTGAACTAAAGAATGACATAAGTGAATAATTACAGGCAAAAATTGATCAATCCAACAAAGACATAGGTGAGCAAATAAAGGCAACCATCGATCATTCTAACAAAGAGATAAGAGAGCAATTACAAGTAGCAAAAGATTACTTTAAGAAAGAGCTAGAGATCATGAAAAAAAAAATCAGAAATACTTGAAATGAAGGAAACAATAAACCAAATAAAAAACTCAATAGAAAGCATCACCAGTAGACTAGATCACCTGTAAGACAGAACCTCAGATAATAAAGACAAGATATACAATCTTGAAAATAAACTTGACCATACAGTGAAGATGGTAAAAAATCATGATCAGAACATACAAGAAATATGGGACAGCATCAAAAGACCAAATCTAAGATTTATTGGGATAGAAAAAGGCACAGAATTTCAAACCAAAGGAATGCACAATCTCTTCAATGAAATAATATCAGAAAATTTCCCAAATATGAAAAATGAAATGGAAAATCAAATACAAGAGGTTTACAGGACACCAAACATACAAAATTTCAACAGATCTACACCAAGGCACATTATAATGAAAATGCCCAGCATACAGAATAAGGATAGAATTTTAAAGGCCGCAAGAGAGAGGAACCAGATTACATACAAGGGGAGACCAATTCATATCTCAGCAGATTTTTCAACTCAGACTCTAAAAGCCAGGAGATCATGGAATAACATATTCCAAGCCCTGAAAGATAATGGATGCCAACCAAGAATCCTATATCCAGCAAAACTGAGCTTCAGATTTGATGACAAAATAAAACCCTTCCATGATAAACAAAAGTTAAAAGAATTTACAGCAAGAAAGCCTGCACTACACAGCATTCTTGGCAAAATATTTCACGAGGAGGAAATAATAACCAACAATGAAAATTTACAAAGAGAGGAACTACACTAAAGGAAAGACCATTCAAAAGAGAAAACAACTCAAGGTAAAAACCAAAAACAAACCAAAATGACCAGAATTACAAATCATATCTCAATAATAACCCTGAATGTGAATGGCCTAAATGCACCAATTAAAAGACATAGACTGACAGACTGGATCAAAAAAAAAAATACCCAACAATATGCTGTCTTCACGAGATTCATCTTATAGGAAAAGACATCCACAAACTGAAAGTGAAAGGGTGGGAAAAAACATATCACTCACATGGATCCTGCAAACAAGCAGGAATTTCTATCCTCATATCAAATAAAGTGGACTTCAAACCAAAGATGGTGAAAAGAGATAAAGAAGGTCATTTCATACTTCTTAAGGGAATCATACATCAACAAGACATAACAATCATAAATATCTATGCCCCAAATAATGGGGCTTCTCATATGTCAAACAAATCCTTCTCAAATACAAGAATCAAATAGACCACAACACAATAATACTTGGAGACTCTAACACAGCTCTCTCACCATTGGATAGATCTTCCAAACAAAAATTTAATAAAGAAACCATAGACCTCAATGAAACTATCAATAATTTAGACTTAACAGACATATATAGAGTGTTCCATCCATCAACGAGCGAATACACTTTTTTCTCAGCATCACATGGATCCTTTTCCAAAATAGATCATATGTTATGTCACAAAGACAGGCTTAGCAAATACAAAAAAAATAGAGATTCTACCCTGCATCCTATCCGACCACAATGGAATAAAATTACAAATCAATGACAGATTAAAAAACAGAAACTACTCCATCACCTGGAAACTAAATAATATGCTACTGAACAATGCATGGATAACAGAAGACATCAAGGAAGAGATAAAAAAAATTCTTAGAGGCAAATGAAAACTCTGATACAACATATCAAAATCTCTGGGATGCCATGAAGGCAGTACTAAGAGGAAAGTTCATAGCACTAAACTCATTCATTAGAAGAAGTAAAAGTCAACAAATGAATGAATTCACTCTTCATCTCAAAGCCTTAGAAAAGGAAGAACAAATTAACACCCAAAGAAATAGAAGACAGGAAATAATCAAAATTAGGGCTGAAATCAATGAAATTGAAACACAAGAAACAATTCAAAAAATTGACAAAACAAAAAGATGGGTCTTTGAACAAATAAACAAAATTGACAAACCCTTAGCTACCCTAATGAAAAGGAGGAGGGAGAAAACCCAAATTACTAAAATTCATGATGAAAAAGGAAATATCACGACAGACACTACTGAAAAACTGATAATAATTAGAAACTATTTTGAAAATTTATACTCCAGTAAAATAGAAAACCCTGAAGACACCAACAAATTTCTAGAGGCATATGACCTACCCAAACTGAACCAAGAGGACATACACAACTTAAAACAGATCAATTTCAAGCAAGGTAATAGAAGATGCCATCAAGAGCCTTCCACCAAGAAAAGCCCAGGTCCAGATGGATTCTCAGCTGAGTTCTACAAGACCTTCAAAAAAGAACTAATACCAATTCTCCTCAAACTATTTCATGAAATAGAAAAGGAGCGAACCATTCCAAACTCATTCTATGAGGCAAGCATCATCCTGATTCCAAAACTAGACAGAGACACATCAAAGAAAGAAAACTTCAGAACAATATCCCTGATGAACATAGATGAAAAATTTTCAATAAAATTCTGGCAAATCACATACAAAAACATATCAAAAAAATAGTGCACCATGATCAAGTGAGGTTCATCCCAGGGATGCAAGGTTGGTTCAACATACGGAAATCAATTAATGTAATACATCATATCAATAGACTTAAAGAAAAGAATCATATGATTTTGTCAATCGATGCAGAGAAGGCATTTGACAAAATACAACACCCTTTTATACTCAAAACACTAGAAAAACTTGGGATAGTAGGAACATTCCTCAACTTTGTAAAAGCTATTTATGCTAAACCCAAGGCCAAATCATCCTAAATGGAGAAAAATTGGAATCATTCCCTCTGAAAATGGGAACTAGACAGGGATGCCCTCTCTCACCACTGCTATTCAACATAGTCCTGGAAACACTAGCCAGAGCAATTAGACAGACGAAAGAAATTAAAGGGATACGAATTGGAAAAGAAGAACTCAAACTTTCATTATTTGCGGACGACATGATTCTATACTTAGAGGATCCAAAAAACTCTACCAGAAAACTTTTAAAATTAATAAATGATTTCAGCAAAGTAGCAGGATATAAAATCAACACCCTCAAATCAATTGCATTTCTATACATCAGTGATAAACCCTCTGAAAGAGAAATTAGGAAAACTATCCCATTCACAATAGTCTCAAAAAAAAAATAAAATACTTGGGAATCAATTTAACAAAAGAGGTGAAAGACCTCTATAATGCAAACTACAAGACACTGAAGAAAGAAATTGAAGAAGATCTTAGAAGATGGAATAATCTCCCATGCTCCTGGATAGACAGAATCAATATTGTCAAAATGGCCATACTTAGCCAGGCGCGGTGGCACAAGCCTGTAATCCCAGCACTTAGGGAGGCTGAGACAGGAGAATTGCAAGTTCAAAGGCACCATCAGCAATGGCGAGGCGCTAAGCAGCTAAGTGAGACCCTGTCTCTACATAAAACACAAAATAGGACTGGGGATGTGGCTCAGTGGTCGAGTGCCCCTGAGTTCAATCTCCAGTACCAAAAAAACAAAATGGCCATACTTCCCAAAGCGCTATATAGATTCATAGCAATCCCAATTAAAATCCCAATGTCATTCCTTATAGAAATAGAAAAGGTAATCATAAAATTCATTTGGAAGAATAAGAGACCCAGCATAGCCAAAGCAATCCTTAGCAAGAAGAGTGAAGCAGGAGGCATCACAATACCAGACCTCAGATTATACTACAAAGCTATAGTAACAAAAACAGCATGGTACTGGCACCAAAATAGACATGTAGACCAATGGTACAGAATAGAAGACACAGAGACGAATCCACTTACATGCAGTTACCTTATACTAGATAAAGGAGCCAAACACACAAACTGGAAAAAAGATAGCCTGTTCAACAAATGGTGCTAGGAAAACTGGAAATCCATATGCAGCAAATTGAAACTAATCCCCTATCTCTCACCATGCCCAAAATTCAACTCAAAGTGGATCAAGGACCTGGGCATCAGACCAGAGACCCAACGCCTAATAGAAGAAAAAATAGGCCCAAATCTTCATCGTGTCATATTAGAACCATACTTCCTTAACAAGACTCCTATAGCACAAGAAGTAAAATCAAGAATCAACAAATGGGATGGATTCAAACTAAAATGCTTCTTCTCAGCAAAAGAAATAATCAATGACGTGAACAGAGAGCCAACACTCTGGGAACAAATCTTTGCCACACACACATCCAATAGAGCACTCATCTCCAGGATATATAAAGAACTCAAAAAGCTTAACACCAAAAAAGCTAACAACCCAATCAATAAATGGGCCAAAGAGCTGAACACAAACTTCACAGAAGAAGATATACAATCCATCAACAGACATATGAAAAAATGTTCAACATCTCTAGCAATCAGAGAAATGCAAATCAAAACTACCCTAAGATTTCATCTCATGCCAGTCAGAATGGCAATTATCAAGAATACAAACAACAATAAGTGTCGGTGAGGTTGTGGGGAAAAAGGCACGCTCATACATTGCTGGTGGAACTGCAAATTGGTACAACCAATCTAGAAAGCAGTATGGAGATTCCTTAGAAAACTTGGAATGGAACCACCATTTGACTCAGCTATCCCACTCCCGGGTCTATACCCAGAAGACTTAAAAACAGCATACTACATTGATGCAGCCACTCCAATGTTTATAGCAGCTCAATTCACAATAGCTAAACTGTGGGACCAATGTAGATGCCCTTCGATAGATGAATGGATAAAGAAACTGTGGTATATATACACAACGAAATATTACTCAGCAATAAAGAAGAATAAAATTATGGCATTTGCAGGTAAATGGATGGAGTTGGAGAATATCATGCTAAGTGAAGTAAGCCAATCTCAGAAAACCAAATGCCGAATATACTCGTTGATAAGTGGATGCTGATCCATAATGTGGGGAAGGTCATGGGAACAATGTAGGAACTCTGTTCACAGAGGTGTAAGTGGGAAGGGGGCATGGAGACAGTAAAGGTGGTGGAATATGATGGTCATCATAGCCCTAATTTTATGTATGACTGCATATATGTTGTGATTCTATACAACTTACAACTAGAGAATTGATATGTTATCTTCTATCTGTGTACAATGAATCAAATTGCACTCTGTTATCATGTAAGCCTAAATAGAACAAATAAATAAATTAAAAATGGAAAAAATAAATAAAATTAAATTTAAAAAATAAAACATGTATACAATTTTACAACAACATATCCCCTCCAACTCTCTCTGTAATCTCTATCTTAGCCACCATCATCTCTCATTTGGCTTATGCAGTAACTTCCAAATTTGCTTTCTTGCTCCTTTCTTTGAAACTTACTATTTTCTCCAAAACACAACTAGAATCATCCTTTTATCATGTATACCAGATGATATTTTCCTATGTCAGAAATTCCCATTTACTTTGTATATTGTTCTGAATAAAATTCATGCCTGATCTGTGAATTATGTCAATTTTCTGATTGTAATAGTGTACTACAATTACATAAGATTGGGGGAATCTAGATAAAGAATATATGGATATCTCTGTAGTATTTCTTATGTTTGCATGTAGTTTTAAAATTGTTTTATAACAAATAATTTTTAAAAGAGTGTAAAACCAACAATAAAAGCAGTAAAGACTTTACATAGGTTTCCACTGCTATTGGGTCCCCATGTTTAATGGAGGTTTTTTGTTTTGTTTTGTTTTTGGTACCAGGGATTGAACACAGGGCACTCGACCACTGAGCCACAATCCAGCCCTATTTTGTGTTTTTATTTAGAGACAGGGTCTCCCTGACTTGCTTAGTGCCTCAACATTGCTGAGGTTGGCTTCAGCCTCCCAAAGTGCTGGGATTACAGGCATGCACCTCCATGCCTGGCTAATAGAGGTTTAAGTTTGATTCGGAGTGAGAGAGAATACTGTTTCATAAAACTAAATAGTTGAAAAATATGAATTTTACAATATGTGATATATTTGATTGTGTTGTGTCATCTTGGCTAAGGCTGAAAACTAAATTTCCCAGAATTTCTTCCTCTGTATGGTTCCAAGTTACAGTTAACCAAAAGAGAAAATTCTACAAGATTTATGAAGCAGAAGGCAAGCAGAGATCATTTTTCTCAGAAAGTATTAAGAGTTGCCAGACTCAGAGATGTAGATCTTATCTAAACGTGTCCTCCCTTTCTTCCACACTGTAATGAACTTAGGTTCTTCATTACTGATCTTGCTTATCAAGAGTAGCTCCACTCCCACCAGCAGGTGCTTGGCTGAGGACTTACAGAAGTCATAGCTGCATAGAAGAAACTGCTTTCTATAGATGCCTCCATGAGTACTGATGAGATCATCTGCAAAGGTGTTGGCAACTGCAACTCTGGAGTGCAATTATTATGTATTAACTACTCACTCACCCCTTAATTATATTCCTCGTGAGACTCCCAAAGTACGGTACTCCCTTGAGAAATGAAGGAACTTTGGATGGGACAGGGGGGAGGCTTGGGAGGGGAGGAGAATGGGAGTAGCAAAAATGGTTGAATGAGATGGACATCACTACCCTAGGTACATGTATGAAGACACGAATGGTCTGACTCTATCTTGTTTGCAACCAGAGAGATAGAAAACTGAGCTCTGTATAGGTACTATTGAAAGGACCAGACTAAAGCCATTTTGTGACTCTAGGCCTCTTGTCCAGAGCCCTAGGTCCCCCACCCAGTTACTGGAAGTTGCAACACAACGGCACCCCTCCCTGGCGCCAAAAAGTGGTTCTGCAACTTGAGTCAGCTAATCAGAAGGCCAGGCAATGAGCTCACCGTAGCCAGACCTATCAATAACCTAAAGGTCAACTGGGCCCATTGTATCCTGACCTATCAGTGTAAAGGTCCACTGACCACCCAGTGACTTCACCCATCCCCATCCAATCCTACTGCTGTTCCCCTGCGCGCTTTCCCTTACCCAATCATGTAACGCCAAGGCATGTGCTCCCCTGCTTGCGATTGTAACCCATAAAAATCCCTGCTCCCCTAGACTCGGGGCCGCGCTTCCTAACCTGCTGCGTCAGTGTGGGTTGGCGGACCCTACTCGAGTTTGAATTAAAGACCCTTTTGTGATTACATCGGAATCGGACTCCTGGTGGTCTCTGGTGGTCTCGAGTCTGGGCATTACACTATGACTTGAAATGCATTTTAAAAAATAAATTTAAAAGAAAAAAAAAATAAGAAGAAAATGGAAAAAAAAAAGATGGTACTCCCTGTTGATCAAAGCTGTAGCATCCTTTTTTTTTTTGGTACTGGGGATTGAACTCAGGGGTACTCGACCACTGAACCACATGCCCAGCCCTATTTTGTGTTTTATGTAGAGACAGGGTCTCACTGAGTTGCTTAGTGCTTCGCCATTGCTGAGGCTGGCTTTGTACTCGCGATTCTCCTATCTCAGCCTCCCTAAGTGCTGGGATTACAGGCTTGTACCACCATGCCTGGCTAAAGCTATAGCATCCTTCAAGGCCTCTTTGGTGGCTTCTTTTTGTACATCAGGGACATCCATGAGACTTACAGCCAACCAAATAGTCTCTCTGAGTTCAAAGGGAATGAGGAAATCCAGGAACAGTGAAATCTAAGCAAATAATTTGACTTTTGTCCACAGATGGTTCAACATGCTGTTCTAGAACAATCTGAAGTGAACAGCTATGGCATTATAGGTGTGGCCTGGAAGGATATTGGTGAAGAAAATCTTTCAGTGGGAAGAACTTCTAGCTATGCACCTGCTTGTTCATTTTGCCTGGAAGGAGAAACAGATAGAGGTACATATCTAGAATGAGCCATGAGCAGTGGATAACAGTTTGGACGGTCAGTACATTGGAAAAAACATGATTTGAAAAATCAGTGACAGGACTACAGAGAAGGTATGTGAAAAGACCTCCCCAAATGAGCACAAAATGTGAGGATATTTTGTCTCATGTAAATGCTCCCAAAAGAGTAACCTCTGAAGAGAAATATCTTAATAATCCTACGCACAAGGCAGCCCATTCTTTTAACTTCATATTTGTTCAATTGGACTATGAAAAGAATGACCATGAAAGCAGAGATGGAGCTTATGCCTGAGCTCAGCAATATGGACTTCCATTCACCAAAGCCAATTTGGCTCAACCCAATTTGGCCAACAGCAAAGATCAACACAGCGCTCCTGGAATGCCACCATTTCCCAAGGAAACCAGCCAGCCACCTGAATCACTTCCATCAATGAAGTAGTACCTTTTTGTTCTCACTTGGGAGGGAAAAAAAACTTATGCATGTATGGTTTTGCCTTTCCCACCTTAATCCACCTTAATGTTTCAGCTGAAACCACCATCTATGGTTTTACAGGCTGCTGGGTCAGCTTCCCAGTTTCCCATACAATGTTAGTGCTGACAAAGAGACTCATTCTGTAACAAATAAACTACAATATTGGGCTCATGCTTGTGGAGCTCACTGGTATGTCATGTTCCCCTCATCCTGAAACAGCTGGTCTAATAAAGTTAGGGAATGGCCTTTGGAAGACTCAATTATGGCACCAGATGGCAAAAATGCTTCATAGGGCTGAAATAATGTCTTCCTGGGTGTAAGATTTAGTTGGATTTATGGAGTGGCTCCTATACCCAGGACTCAAGAGTCTGGGAAATGCAGGATAGGTATAAGAATGGCACCTTTCATATTAACCTGATAACTCACCAATAATTCTTTTGTTTCTATTCCCTACAACTTTTGGCTTTTTGGTTCATAGGTCTTACATCCCAAATGAGAAATGATACCATAAGAGAAGGCAACAGTTTACTGGAACCTGAGACTATAACTGGCTGGGCACCTTGTGCCAATGAAACAGCAAGAAGGAGGCAGATGGTCGTATTTCCAGTATGTCATTTAGGCTTCCAATATTTGTAGTTAAAGTTAATGGAAGGCTGAAACAACCTCACAGAAGCAGAACTGCTAAAGGCCCACACTCTTCAGGAATAAGGACCTGGGTAACCCACCACAGTAAGTAACCACAATTAACTGCGACACTTTCTGGGAATAAGAAAGATATGAAACAGATAATGGAAAAAGGAAGTCCTAGATACCATCTGTGACCCCATGACTAGTGATGGTTCCACAATGAAGCATGAGGCTCTAGTAGATAGGAGCATTTTTTCTTTCTTGCTTTAATGTGTGTGTGTGTGTGTGTGTGTGTGTGTCTGTGTGTGTGTGTGTACAGAAGCTCCTTGACTTACAATGACGTTACATCCCCCTCAAAACCATTGTAAAGTGAAAATATCATAATATCAACAATGTATTTAACAACACATAACCTACCAAACATCATAACTTAGCAAAACAGTACACCGTAGAATATTGGTTGCTTACCCTCGTGATTTTATGGTCGACGGAGAGCTGAGGCTCGCAGCCACTGCCCTGCATCTCAAGAGAGTATTATACCACATATCGCTAGTCTGGGAAAAGATCAAAATTCACACTAGGGCTTCTGCTGAATGTTTATCACTTTTGCACCATCGTAAAGTGGGCAAGTCGTTAAGTAGAACTATCGTAATCACAGACCATCTGTATTTAGCAATTTCTTCTGTCCCCAACTCCCTAACAAACTATCTCAGGATTAACTCTATCTCAGGATTAAAATTATAGGATATTCAAAGGTCAATTTGACTAGTTGAAAGAGGAATAAGTACCCCCCCATAGATGGGTAGGTCATTGTATGTATCCTATTTTGGAGAGAAATTTGCATATCTCGGTTGTACAGAGTAGTTGTATCAATTTTGGGTGAAAGAATGACTTTGTTTTATTCCTTATTTGTAAGGGAACATAGTTAATACGTAAATATGAAAACTGCATTGATAAGAATTGGACTGGACTGTGCAGTATGTGTTTAGTTAAAACCGAGTACTACATTTCCCAGAATTCCCTTCCCTGTATTGTTCAGATTGAACATTGGCCCAGGAAGGAATTGTGAAATTTGTCAGGTAGAGGTAAAACCAAAATCATCAAGGTCAGATACTCAGCTTTTACTCCACACCGTTTTATTCCTTCCTGCATCACTGATATACCACCAGGGGCCTCCTGCAGACCCACAGAGCCCACAACTACAGAGGCCTAAGATCCCCATAGATTCCATCCACTACTCCTCACCTGGGAACTGAGTGATGGGGCAGGCTGGACTTCACAAATTTCCTGAAAGTTCCCACCTGTTCACTCACACAGTGTCTTAGGCAGGTTAGTTACTCTCAGACCTGCCAGTTTCCCTCTGCCAGACTTGTGTTTCCCAGCTCCTCCTGTGTTAGATCAATTTTCCATAACTTCCTGATTTCCACATATACTTACAAGAAATTTTTTTTTTTTTTTTACTTTGCAAGGTAATAGGAACACAAAACCATAGTTTTGCTGTTCATTTTCTTCACAAAGTCTTTAAAAGAATCCCAAACACATATACAATAATATATTATGAAATTGTGGCTAACCTATGAAAGGAACAACCAAACAGGAAATCTGGAGGAAGACTTTTCCCCTGGTAATAAATGTAGGTGTTCCACATCCAGTAAGTGGGTTAAGTGAAATTACGGAGTACTCCTTGTTGAGACTGCCACCAGGGGGCAAAGATAATGTAATACAAACTAATAACAGAGTTTTATTTATTTAGCACCCAAAATATATAAGCATTAGTGTACTTTGCAGTTTATTCAAGCTACCTTTTATCTCTGGGATTTTTGCAGGTTAGATATTAATATTCTTGTTTTACTGAGAATTGACAAATGCCCAGAACGCATAAGTTACCTGCCCAAGTTATCCTACTGATGAGTCCATTCTAGAGCTCCTCATCTGCAAAGTCGATGCTCCCTCTAGGAAGACATTGGCATATACCTCATATACATTTTACTAATGTATCTCTGGATTCTGTGTGCTTTTTGAGCCCTCTTCCTCAGTTCTATATGCCTTATGCTAACCTCCACCTGTCTGTATCACTTATAAATCATGCATTGTTCCATCTATTCATTTTTTCTTTTTTACCTCCTGCCAGAGGGAGGCTCTCACACAGAAAAAGTTCTGATGAGCAAAACTGTTTTATTGACAAATAATGGCCTAGTGTTTTCATTTTCTTACAATTTTTGTCTTTGACTTGAAACTTATTCATGTATCCAACAAGTACTTACTGTTTCTGATCAGTTTATAAATGATTCTGTCCCAATATTGAATCAAGAATGAAAGATTCCATAAGCTGGGCATGGTGGCGCAAGCCTGTAATCCCAGCACTTAGGGAGGCTAAGACAGGAGAATCACGAGTTCAAAGCCAGCCTCAGCAACAGTGAGGCACTAAGTAACTCAGTGAGACCCTGTCTCTACATAAAACACAAAATAGGGTTGGGGATGTGGCTCAGTGGTTGAGTGTCCCTGAGTTCAATCTCCAGTACCAAAAAAAAAAAAGAATGAAAGATTCCATCAACCACGTCTCTGATGAGCTGTCTCTACATGGTATTTTAAATAAGAGGGTGCTTTATCATACAAAACAGCCATTCTGCTGTAGGACAGTTAATTGTGAAATTCATTTCATTCTTCTAAATTCTTTTTTCACAAAATTTTACCTGCTATGTTCTCAGCACTATAGGAATAGTAAATTCATTTTGGTCACACGCCAGCTCTTACCATGTTTAACCCCTCCTTTCCTATCCTCATAGTGGCTTAGGAGTTCAGTCCTCAACAACATCCATGGGCATACATGTCAAGATTACAAAAGCTCACTGATGCACCAATGTTGTCAAATGCTGCCATTAGTTGGTTGCTTTTTTGCACACATGACAATATAGATGGTGAGCATTTGAGGATAGGACTGTGTCTTCATGCAAGTATCCTTTGCATCTAGTTTAGTACATGACACAAAATAGGTGTTAATGAATAGGTGTTGAATGAATTAATTTCTATGCTAATTCTTTAAACTTTTCTTTAATTCAGTCAGTGAAAAACTATTACTGAGCATTTGTTATGTATCAGACACCATGAAAAAGCTGTGAAGGAACAAAACACACAAATCTTGCCTCAGACCTGAAAGTCTGATATTGTTGAAATACTGACCTTGGGTCTGGACAACACTACTGCTGTGCCTCACTTCTTTACATTCTATTTTCTGCTTGGACAAAAGACCTATTTTATAAGATTATTTAAGTCCTAAAATTATGTATAAAATATTATATAAATTAACTGAAAAGATTAAATTGTTCTTAAAATTCTGCATATTACTAAATGTTCTTAGCCGCGTGCGGTGGCACAAGCCTGTAATCCCAGCACTTAGGGAGGCTGAGATAGGAGAATCCCAAAATAAATCTTCTCCATTCAAAAGCAATTCCATTTCTCCATGGATACATGTTCATCATTTTGTAAACCACATGAAGAATTCAGCGACCGTAGAATCACTGTTTTATTCGGTTTTTTTTTGGTACTGGAATTGAACTCAGGGTCACTCAACCACTGAGCCACATCCCTAGCCCTATTTTGTGTTTTATGTAGAGACAGGTTCTCACTGAGTTGCTTAGCACCTCACCATTGCTGAGGCTGGCTTTGAACTCGTGATTCTCCTGTCTCAGCCTCCCAAAGTGCTGGGATTACAGGCTTGCACCACAGCACCCAGCTGGAATCACTGAATTTTTAATCCAGATGTTTACTATGTAGTGTAACTTTCTTTAAAGCATGATATTTTACATTTGACATCCTCTACAGGATCTAGTACACTTTTTAAAAAATAGCATTCAAGCCAAGCACTGTGGCATGCCCCTGTAATCCCAGCGGCTTGGGAGGCTGAGGCAGGATTGCTAGTTCAAAGCCAGCCTCAGCAAAAGCCAGGCACTAAGCAACTCAGTGAGATCCTGTCTCTAAATAAAATACAAAATAGGACTGGGGATATGTCTCAATGGTTGGGTGCCCATGAGTTCAATCCCTGGTACCCCCCCCAAAAAGCATTCAATAAATGAATTAATGCAATAGAAATCACAATCACCAAGGATACTAACCTGAATAGCATTTAGGAGATACAAGACTCCCATGAAATTTTATGCAAAACTGTGTACTTGTAGGCCATTTTGTAGAGTCCTTTGGTTTTATCAGTCTCAAAGAGATCTATTATCAAAAACTATTTCTTCACTGAGTATGTATTTATTATCAACTACTTGCCAGGCATGCTACTAAGGTTTAGGCTCTGAATCTAAAACTTGTATAAGAAGCGAGTATTGGGTGCATCAAAATTTTACAGGATCTTCTTTCTACGCACCATTAAAATTAATGCATAATTATGTATCTCAAATCAGCATCTGATATTCTAGCAACTCAATATTGTATTTGCTGGTAAAATATGATTTAGAAATATATCCTATTGACTTTAGGAAAAATATTCCATGGGAATAGAACTGATAGGGCTTTAGTATTTTAGTATGTGTATATTTACACATATACACACATCCGTACATATAAGGAAATCTCTAGTGAATCATGCTACTCAAACTATTTAAAATATCTCTAATTCATATCCTAGCTGGGTTTTCATTTATTCTAACAATAACAATGAAGTTACTGTCCTTTAAAAAAAATGATGAAACATAAAGAAAACTTCACAAAATTGTTTAGTAAGCAGTTTCCTCAGGGATTTTCCACTGACTGAAATAAACAGCTTTCAAATGTTCCAGATGGAGAACAAAATATACTTTTAAAACCTCAAGAATATCTCTAAATTTTAATGGCTATTTCACCCCTTTGGAAATTTTATACCTCTCCTCAATGCATTAAGCATAATATATAGTCAATCAATATTTGTCTGAGCAGCTATTTTAGTTTTCTGAATAAAATTATTTTTACTTTGAGAATGGGTACCATATTCTTATCTCAAACATATGGAAAAAGATATTTTCTCAGATACAGGCATAAGCAAATTCAGATTAAAATCATCATCCACAGTAGAAATGCACTTTACAATATGGAAATTTTAATGTAGCATGATCCAAAATGATTACTGCCAAAAATTTGTTAGTTTCTACCATTAGGAAACAATGCATAATTAATTAGCAGAACTGAGTTGCAATTAGTGATAGTGACCAGAAGGTGGCGCAGTCCAATTTCCTAAGATTCAGTAAATAAGCCTTTGTGTAATTCAAAATGTTAACTTTAAAGAGAATTTAAAATTGGTATTTTTTTACAAACAGTACCTAAGAGTGAAAAATAATACTTTGCAAAAAAAAGAGAAGGAATTCAGATTTCTCAAAAGATTTATTACTAATCACTTTTCTACAAATAAAAATTTTAAAAATACTTTGAATAAATTTTCTCTCCTATGAACAAGGAACAAGATAATTCTAGAATAAGAATTACTTAGAATTACCACAATTTTTAAATTCTTTCTTTTAGTTCATTTTATATTATGCTGGGTTGCTCTTTATGACTATAAACTTTTTATGGCTATAAACCCCACTTTTCACCAAAATATAAACAAGTGTAGTTTTACAACAGAAATTTTACAAATGATAACTTAGGGAGAAAATTCATTAGTTTAAAGTAAAAGTATTTCATGAAAAAACTTTATTCAAGGCACAATGTCCAAATGCTTCTTTCACTTAAGAAATGCTGAATAAAGTCTTTAAATCTAAAACCTATTATATTGCTGACTAAAAAAAATAGCATTTTTAAGGCCTAGTAATTCACTCATATACTTAAGTACATTAATAGATCTTTGTGTGTATGTGTTTGTGTGTTTCATGATTCTAGAAATAACCCAGAAAGGAAGAATGAATAGATACATTACAGATTGTCCTGACTAGGTCTAAAATACAGTCTACCACCAGTTACTGAGCTTTTACTGGGAAGGTAAGAAGAATCCCTAATCATCCCTGAAAAAGTATAATCCAAAGCTGGCCGAAAAGGCAATGCTGGAACCAACCCAGGCGTTAGGTAGGGTGACATAAAACCAGACAGCCCTCTTCCTGGCGAAGAATATGCCAGTCGTAATGGACTAATAGCTAGTCTAGGATTTAAGCTGTAGAGGCTTGAATCACCTCCATAAGCAGCAGATGGGGTTTGAAGAGGAGAGAAAGCTGATTTATTACCTAGAGTTCCGAAACCAATTCTAGCTAGACTAAAATTTGAAGCTCTCGAAAAGGCTGTGTTTTCCAGTTTTCCTGAGTTTGCTAGATCCCTGGTGTCTTGCTTGCGTTCTTTCCCATTTAAGATCTGTTCAATGGCTTGGACCACATCCCCTTTGCAGAACCGAAGAACGCTTTCTAGCCAGCTGCGCCTGTAACTTGGGAAAATCCTGGTAAGAATATCAAGAGGGTCTCTTGGTCTTGAGGACATCGTGGGAAGGCTGGCTCTGGTTGCAATGCAGTCTTTGGTCCCCTCACTCTCATTTCCTGATTCCAGATCAGAGGATGATAAGGACCTAGGACTGTCTTCACCTCCTGATTGCTCCCCAGAGCAAGGAGACAGGATGCTGTCATGCTTTTGGGGGTGTTTTGAAGTAGATGACCTGATGCTTTGTTTCCCAATGACACCATTAGAATTAGGAGATGATCCTAGAGAAAACTGATGGGATTTAGAGCCTGGCTGTTCTTGTCCACTCTGGCATGAATCACATTGACTCTCTTTTTGTTCTGAAAAAGAGAAGTGAAAAAATAATCAAAATAGGAAAACGTCCCAGAACCTACTATCCACTCAAAAATTATACTAGATATGACCATTCATTACCTAATAACATATTAGTAATATTTATTCATACTAAAACTTTTTAATGGATAGCTAAACTTTTTAAAAAAGCATTCAGAATTAGCAGGTGCTGACAATGGTGGAATAATGCTATATCTCATGTCATTTCAGGATCACAAAGACAACATGTAAATGTAGTAGTATTTAGGAATCAGAAGAGGAGACTGTTGTTACTCAGAGATGTTACTATAACACCAATACTGTACAACATTTGCTGATATGGTTGGTTTGGTATTTGCCTAAATGTCCCCCAAGTTTTGCTATTATATATACATGTATATTTCCCCCCACAGTGAAACTACATAAAAAGAACTAAGCATAATAGTTTGGTGTAAATAATAAATTTTTATAAAAGAATAATCTTTGTTTGCAAATGAATACTCTAATTACTAAGACTAAATTTCAATTATTGGTTTTTTATGCTCACACTTCAGGTTCTAAGTCACTTGAATAATTTGGAAAAAATAACAAAAATGTTAATTTCATTCAAATTTAGAGCAATAATGATTCCTACATCAATTTCAAATGGTTCCAGACTTGCATATTCATTTTCTGTGAGAGATGATATAGACTTGTTTTTTTTTCATAATCCTTTGTAAAAGATATATTTTCTTTTTTAATCCCTAAAATATTTAAGAAACATTTAACATATAATTTTCTAGAAAAAAAATTAAAAATTGTACTACTGCCATAGAACCTGAAAGAATCCTATAAAAAACATATCAGATCAACTCACAACTTAAATCACACTCAAATCACACTCCTTCTCCAATATTAAGGCAATTCTCTAAAAATATTTTTAAACAAAAATCTGATTTTTCTACCTCAACATGATCATAAGAATAAAATATTTCAATACGCCTTTGCCAAACTAAGACCAGGAAAATGGTAACAAAGCAAAATTCATTAAATTACGTTTTTTGATTTACATTTTCTCTTACTTTATAGATATACTTTATCATTGAAAGGGTAAACTGTCAAATGAGATATCCAGAGCTCTTTTGTCCAACTCTCTTTTTCTACAAAGCTTATAAATGTAAACTCAACAAATACTGCCTAAAGTAGTGATTTGCAACCATGATATATAACATGCTTATGTTTTCTTCTGTTCTCTTAAGGAGCAGGCCTAAATTCTAAAATAAAAAATAAATGCTTATTCAAAAGTTAAATTGTATACAATTTATTACTTTGAGTGTCAAATGCTGTCATGTAATGATAAAAGAAAGGATGGTACTACTGAAAAATTACAAAGATTCTAGTATTTTCAACTCTAAATACAGTAACTTTTCTAATCAAGTCTGCCAAGTGCCACTGACATTGATCCTCTCTTCCATTTTTCTTACGAGATTCACAGAGTATGTCTGCCTGAACATTTAAAGTATTAAAATTTCATCTCCACAGCAACGTAAAACAATCTTTCATTACTATGTTGTATTCATAGTACAAATATAGGTAAAGAAATACTGATTCTATTGTTTAGAAACTAAGGTGTCTTTAAAATACTGTAACGCCATTTCTTTTATCTCTGTCCTTTCAACTTCCATAGCTTATTCTATTGCATTTATCATTTTTATAATATCCTTTGTATTATAGAATTGGATACAAATAATCCCCCTTCCTTTGAATATGAGATTCTTTTGAGTAGGAAAATCTTATTCACTGGAATGACTGTTGGTCTTTTGTATAAAGAATGAATAAATTAAACAAAACACCTTACTACAGTTCATGGATAGTATGTGAAAGGAGACAAGTCAATTTAAAAAGCCATTGGAGTGGCCTTTCAAAACTTGGCTTACTTTCTAGAGGGTCATCAGGGGCAATAAAATAAATAAAATAAAATAATTAGCCACAAACAGAACACCTGGCAATCAAAAACATCCCACAAATCAATGTCAGCAGCTGATCTTATTGCCAGTTTACTTCTCTTATAGCAATTTTATTTATTTTGTCTACTAAAATAAACTGGTCCATGAGCAGAAAGTTGGTATATGTGAACACAAAATGATATAGGCCTCTTTTCAATACAGAGATGGTCTTCAAATAAATTCTGTGATCTGTTAAGAGCTACAGTTTTCACAATTTAGAGAGTTTCTAATTAACAATCTATTGTATCATTATGTAAGTTCATGCTACAACCTGTTTGGAATTTTAAAAAAAATAAATTAAATGGAATTTTCACTGCTAGTAGGCCCTGTGGAGGACTATGAAGTTCACAAAAATGCAATGGAATTCATATTAACAGGAAAAGTTAATTTGGTATAGCCTTTTAAAAAAAAGAAAGTCTGTACACACAATGCACACATATCCTAACACAGGGGGTATTTGCAATTAATCTGTAATCAATGAATAACAGAAAAAAATTTAAACTTCCTTGGATATGAAATCTCCAATATTGGGGCTGGGGGCTGTAGCTCAGTGGCAGAGTGCCTGCCTAGCACGTGTGAGGTGCTGGGTTCCACCCTCAGCACCACATAAAAACAAATACAATACAGGCATACTGTCCATCTACAGCTACAAAAAAAATTTTTTTAAATCTCCAATATTAAACTTTGATATTCCCACCAATGGTTTTACAAATCTGGAAAACCTAAATGTATTTCCTATGGGAAGAAAACAAAGCTTCGGATACTAGAATTTTCCACATTTTTGGAGTCTCAGACAAACAGCTGGTGGAGGATGCTTAACGAACTAAAGGGGAAAAATGAGAGAGAGAGATCGTTTAATAGATTTCCATCTTTTCCCCAGTTCTAGCTGGAGCCAGAGGCTTGCCCCAAAGGTGAAGAAATGCACTCCCATCAATGAATTTCTCGTTAGCTCCGAAGATTCACTCTGATTCTATAGTTGAAAAAAAGTACACAGCAAGCTCTAAACACCCCTCACTAAGCTTTTTGTTGAACGCCCGCTTGAAGGAGGTTCAGCTTAAAGTTAATACAACTTGCGCTCATGTAACTCCATTCCTAGGGCGAGTCGTTCATGTGTTACCATCTCTTTCGTTAACTTTTCCTATCACTTAAGGAAACAAACAGAAAGGCCTTCCAAAGTGAAGGTGCTAGGTCTCTGAACACCCTCAGTGACATGATTGCTATCAAATCGTTTTCGAGAACTTAAGAGCTTCTTTTGAACAACTTTTCTTTTTTGCCTGCCTCTAGGGCGCTACTGGGTTTTTTGTTTCCCAAAGTTTTTCTCCATAACAATTATTTGCATAACGCAAATGAAAGATCAACTCACCTTGTTTTTCCATCGCATAATCTTGCTGGATAACCTCGGAAGCGGGGGTTGCCAGACTACTAGCTGGTCTCAAGGCACACAATCCCTGCGCGGCCACCGCCACAGGCCTGCCGGCGGCCTGGGACTCCACCGTTCTACCGCGGCCTTCGGACGACCGACCCTCGGGACCCGAGGCTCCAGGGTACAAGAGCCTCTGCAGTCCCCGAGCCTCGCTCTCCTCTTGAGCCTGCTGCCTGCGCAGCGCCACCTGGGCGGCCATCACGCGCTGGCGCTCCGCGATCAGGGTGCACTTGGCACACGCGCAGTCCCGCCAGCGGCACAAGCGCTTGTGGCCCTTGAGCGCCGACACCACCCCGTGGTTGCGACAGCGGGCGCACTTGGGCGTCCGCAGGTAGCCGCTGCCCACCGCGCTCACGGCCCTCTCCAGCCCAGCACCCGGCGGGCAGCCTCCGCTTCCCGCCGTGGCGGCGGCGACTGCTGCTGCTCTCAGGAAGAGACCCGACGGCCGTAGGAAAGCTGATGGGACTGGTATCCCCGAGGGTACCGGTAACGCCGGCGGTGGGGGATGAGGGGTCGCAGCCACCAGCTCCCGGCCAGGGTGGGGTTGGCCGCTACCTCTGAGGTCTCTGCTGCCACGCTGTGACTGCTCCATGCGTGAAGTTTCTGGCGAGGGGTTGTAACTGGGAAGTGCGCTGTCCGCAGATAACCCTGCCGGGATACCGGGGTAGGAAGACGCTTTCGTCTGGCTGTCCCCCACCCACACGAGGACAAGTTTACACTCTTCCCCTCCGGAGTTGGAAATGACTGAGCCCTGGAGCTCGAGACACTGAGAGGCACAGCTACCCGGAGAGCCTCTTAAGAATCCCTGGGGGCTAAGGAAGTGCCCCAGTGCTCTGCGCGTCTTTAGAACCCGAGGCTGAGAGTGCTAGGCTGCAGAGGTTTCCCCGCCCACCGGTCTGCTGGCCAAACGCGTAGGCCAGGGAAGGGCCGGGGGCGGAGATTGGGGACCTTCTAGGAAGAAGGGTGGTGAGAGAAACTAGACACGGTCCTGATGGGCTGCAAATGCACATTGCCCCAAAGAAAGTGCTTTGTCTCATTTGCTTCGCTATGCGAGTATAGTTTTATAAAATAGTTTCGCACTCTCCTCCTCATTATTGCCCTCCTAAATTAAAAAAAGATTTGAAATTCGTCTTTCTCCAGTTCCTTGCTTCTCTGAGCAATTTAGAAGATCTAGATTTTGAACTCTTTTTCTTTCTGTTCCCCAGATGAAGTTTTCATGACAACAACATGACCAAAGTTAGTGAGAAAGCACAGCCTAAAAGGCTGCCAAGTTGGTACTCATTGCAAAGTGTGTTATTTTAAATAGGTCTTAGGACGGGGAGGAACCACGGATAAATAATTCAGAGAATTAATTCATATTCTTCCCAGCCTTCTATTTATTTACACATGCAAATTTGAATTGTTTGTAGTATTATGTTTGGAAACGTGGATACTTAAAGAAGTCATTAGGAATCTCTTCTCTGGAACTATTTATAGGCAATAGTGTTAAAGATGTTTCAAAAAATAATTCACATTTCTATTGTGAAGTATTGGGGTAAGGTAATTCAGATCTTTTTAAAATATGTTATCATAAAACTCATTCTTAGCAAGGAGCAGTGGCGCAAGCCTGTAATCCCAGCACTTAGGGGGGGCTGAGACAGTAGAATCGCGAGTTCGAAGCCAGCCTCGGTAACAGCGAGGAGCTAAGCAACTCAGTGAGACCCTGTCTCTACATAAAAAACACAAAATAGGGCTGGGGATGTGGCTCAGTGGTCGAGTGCCCTGAGTTCAATCTCCAGTACCAAAACAACAACAACAACAACAAACTTATTCTTGAAATGTGCACTTAATGTAGGAAAGATTTTGATCTATTACTTTTAAACCACAGGAGCATTGAGACACCCCCACCAAAAAAAAAAAAAAAAAAAAAAAATCCTAGGGATTTATTCTCAATGAAAGGGAGAGCCTGCACTCTGACAGTTATTCAGGTAACTAATTGCCTTGACAGGCAATTCATATTTTAGCCCTAAAATGTAATATTTTTACCATTCCTTTGTACTCATATACAGGTCAGACATTACTAATCAATCTGGGATTTCTCCTGCCTGCCCACTCCAAATCATCACCACATATAGACAGCCTATCAGAGGATAACCATCCTCTCTAAGCACTGGAACTACCTAGAAAACATTTAAAAGATAAAGATATTGCAACCCAAGCATTCTGATTCTTGAAGTGTAAGTCTTAAACTCTCAAGGCAGTGATCACACACAATCAAGGTTCAGAAATATCACTCTAAGAATTCCTAACCTCTGTGGAGTTTATAACACCCAAACTTATTCACACTTCTTTGTCTTTGCCTGAGCCACACCTGCATAAAATCTAATGATTCTTTAAATATGAAGCTCACAAGCAACATATGAGAGATGAGTTTTTAATGCTATATATATTAAAATAAAATGTAGTATTAATACAAAAAACAAGTTGTTTCCTTTTATGTTCTTTTTAAGACCTCTTGGTGACATAAAGAAAAATGCTCAGCTTAAAAATATTCAATTTAAATTTTTTCTAACTTGTTGATCATGCTTCTTCATGCACACACAAAAAAGCCTCCATAACTAAAGTGTTTACCTATAATTTTAGTGATATTTTTCTGGTCTTATTTGATTATTATTACCTTGCAATTATGGCATGTGACACTGATTTCCAATCAACACAGTAAAAATAATTTTAAGTAATTGTATTTAAACAAAATTTGAACAATTTAAATGAAAAATGAAGACTGATACAGATAAATGCACATATGGCAAAGGAGACATATGTATATACGCATCCATTTCTGATTTAAAACTCTCAGCAAACCAAGAATAGAACTTCCTCAACTTACAGCAAACAACATGATCAATTATAGATGAATAGATGCTCTCTCCCTAAGATCAGAAACAATACAGGGTGTTCATGCTCACCACTTCAGGATTGTAATAGAAATGCTAGCCAATGCAATCAGGCAAGAAAAATCTGTTAAATATAGTGAGATAAGAAAGGATGATATAAAAATCTTATTATCTATAGGTGATATGACCATCTACATAGAAAATCTGATAAAAATTTGCAAAAAAAAAAATCCTAGTAAAACTAAAGTGATTTTTTGCAAGTTTGAAAGATATAAAGTCATTATAAAAAATGTATTTCTATAAGTTGAAATTAAATCAAATAATCAGAAATTTAGGAAATACTCTTTCATAGTAGCATGCAAAATATATAAAATACTTAGGGCTAGTACACACCTGTAGTCCCAGCAGCTCAGGAGTCTGAGGCAGAAGGATCACAAGTTCAAAGCCAGCTTCAGCAACCGCGAGGCACTAAGCAACTTAGTAAGATCCTGTCTCTAAATGAAATATAAAATAGGACTGGAGATTTAGCTCAGTTGTCTAGGGTTGGGGATTTGGCTCAGTGGTCTAGTGACCCTGACTTCAATCCCCAGTACCCAAAAAAAAAAAAATCTTAGGGCTACATTAATGAAATATATGAAAAACAAAATAAAAAACTTTGCTGACAAATTAAAATCTAAATAAAGGAAGAGAGAGATTATATTCATGGATCAGACAGCTTAACATTGTTAAGAGGGCAATTATGCCTAAATTGATAATTGATCTATGTATCAATAATATCTCCAAAATTAAAATTCCAATAGGCTTTTTTTTTGGTAGAAATTATCAAAATTCTAAAATTTATAAGAAAATGCAAGAAAAAATCTTAGACTAGCCAAAAACACTTCCAAAATTATTGCGAAGTTATAGTCATTAAAACAATGTAGTGCCAGCACGGCTCACACCTGTAATCCCAGTGCCTCGGGAGGCTGAGACAGGAGGATCCTGAGTTCAAAGCCAGCCTCAGCAAAAGCAAGACATTAAGCAACTCAGTAAGACCATCTCTAAATAGGGCTGGGGATGTGGATCAGTGATGGAGTACCCCTGAGTTCAATCCCTGGTACCAAAAACAAACAAACAACAAAAAGCAGCATACTACTGGTTGAAAGACAGACAAATCAACCAATGTGGCAGAATAGAAAGTTTAGAAATAAACCCAAACATAAACATACAAATGATTTTAGGCAAATGTGCAAAGGCATTTCTGTAGAAAAAGGATAGATTTTTTCCCCACAAATTTTGCTAGAAATATTGGACATCTATATAAAAATATTTTTTTTAACTTTGACCTATACATCACATCACAGAAAAGTTGGATCTGAATGAATCATAGACTTAAATACAACTCCAAAAATGAATCATAGAATTAAATGCAATTCATAAAACAATAAAACAGTGTACTTTTTTGATGTTGACTTATGCAAAGATTTCTTAGACACAACCCATATATAAAAGAACAAAATGATGAACTGTACTTCATTAAAATTAAATACTTCTTCAAAGACACTGTGATGAGAATGAAAAGACACGTCAGAGTGAGGTAACATAATATATATACCTGATAAAGAGCCTACACATAGGCTGTAAAAATTTTTCAACACTCAGTAGAAACACTAGCAATCTGTTATTGTTTTATGTGCAAAAGATTTCAATAAACACGTTGCCAGGGAAGATGTATGCATGGAAAATCAACAAAAGATGCTGTACACCATTAGTCACTAGGGAAATAAAAATTAAACCTCCCTCCAAATATCACTATTACCTATTAAAATGACTAAAGTTGAAAGATTGACCATACCAAGTATTACCAAGAATGCAGAGTAGCTGTAATTCTCATACATTACCAGTAGAAATGGAAAACATTTTAAGTTACTTTAAAAGTTTTTACCATACAATCCAGCCATTCATTCCTAGGTATTTCCCCAAGAAAAATAAAACAAACTTTCCTATAATTATAAACTAGAATCCGGGCGCGGTGGCGCAAGCCTGTAATCCCAGCACTTAGGGAGGCTGAGACAGGAGAATAGTGAGTTCAAAGCCAGCCTCAGCAATGGCAAGGCGCTAAGCAACTCAGTGAGACCCTGTCTCTACATAAAACACAAAATAGGACTGGGGATGTGGCTCAGTGGTTGAGTGTTCCTGAGTTCAATCTCCAGTACCAAAAAATAAATAAATAAATAAACTAGAAAAATCCAAATGTCAATCAATAGATGAATAAACAAATTGTGGTATATCTATATGATGAAATACTACTTACTAATAAAAAGTACTACTGGTACATATCACTACATAAATGATCCTAAAAATAATTATTCTGAGAGAAAGAAGTAAGACAAAAAGAAATATATATAGTATGGTTTAATTTATATGAAATCATAGAAATATATAGTAGTAGAAAGTTTGCCATCAGTGAGTGGTTCCTTGGAACAAGTTGTGGAACAACATGGAAAGATGGGCAAGTCATATATGCGTTCAACTTCATTTTCCCCATTAGCAAGTGAAAACATTGTCATCCCCAAGGATACTTTCAAGTCTGTGATTCATTTCATTTGTCAAGTCTAGTCTGAAGTTATTTTTCTCTGATGTTCTCAACTTCTAGAGAATCTCATTACTATCCCTTTAAGGCATCAGCCAAACATCTCTCATTATAGCTACCTGAACTTTAAGTTCAAATAGCAGTATCTTGATTTTTCTGGGAGAAATTGTCTCAACCTCACTTCCTTTTATCATAGATTAACGCCTGATCCCATTTAAGATAAAACATCCTGTCTCCTCTTTTCTCTATTTACAATTTCTCTATAAGCTTTCTTGCTAATTTGTCAGAAGTTCTAAAAATAGTTATTCCTGTAAAATCTATAATTGAATGTTAAAGAAATAGCCTTATGAAGCTTCTTTATTTGATTATTGTTCATCTTCCACATCACTTGCCAATTACTACTTTAATTTAGCAAAGATTTTAAGGCAAGGCATGGACAAAATTAGGAGGATGAAAATGGACCTAGACAGAAAGTAAGTCAACCTGTGATACAGAATTGAATACACAAAGCAGAATTCCACAGGGAATGAGCTCAGAACACACCTGACAGGAGCCTGGAAAAGAAAAATGGTAGAACACTCTTGGTTAACCTGTTGATAAAGGAAAGGCCAACTGTACAGGCTTAGTTTGGTGGACGTTTTTGCAAGAGATTTTGGAATTTGGAAGGAAAGGCTCTATATTTCCTTTTTTTTTTTCTTTTTTATTTAAGCATCAACATGTACAGTTCACTCCATTACTTCAGAAAATAGGGGAGCATTCCTTATACAATCCATTTAGTCCAAGGCTTTCTAGGGCCAGACTCTATATGCTAAGGTCACAATTAATCAGTTTGGGGAATTTTGGACTGCACTTTTGCTTTTCTAGATTTTGACAAGATGCAATTGAGCATTATCATGATTGAGAGGACACACTTTGCAGTAAAATATAAACTTTAGCTCTTGGCCTGTGGCTTATCAAACAGCTAGGTCTTCCAGGTCTGAGAAGAAATAAGCCATCTTTAGGATACAGCATTTCTGGGAGTATATTTTGGGGGAAAAGATGGACATGTTTTACAATACATGTATAATTGGCCAAGAAATGTCAGTCCCCAGAAACCAATTCCTATGAGTGAACACATGCTCCTAGTAATGTCAACAGGCAGGAAAGAGATGATTTGTTACAGCAAACCTGCAACTAACCATAGTGTTGTGGATTTTAGGAAGCAGAACTTTCTTGTAGGACATCATCTCTGATCATTTGCTTAGAGAGACTATGGACATTATTCTCCTATAATCAGAAGGACACAAATATGAACTAGAACCGAGAGTGTTTAGTTGTTTGGTTTATTTGTTTGTTTGTTTGTTTATTCTACTTAGGTGTACATGATAAAGATTTAGTTCTATTGCCTTATAAGTTCTTTTCATTCAAGTTGAAGATCTTAACTGAAATCATAATCTCTAACAAATGTAGAGAATAGAGACATATTATTCTTTTGTATATTCATTTGTAATTGCCCAGTACATAGTAAATATTCAATATATTTTTTAAATTAAAAGATGGATTCCATGGATATACTTATAAGTTGAACAAATAGGAGATAATATCATATAACTTTCCCTTTATGGCCTGAATACACACACACACATTCACAGTTTGTTTTTGTTTTTGTTTGTTTTTTTTTTTTAACAAGGGATTGAACCCAAGGGCACTCAACCACTAAGCCACATCTCCAATCTTTTTAATTTTTTTTTTTTTTTTTTTGAGACAGGGTCTCAGTAATTTGTTGAGGCTGCCTTCAAACCTGCTATCTTCCTGATCTCAGCCCCCTGAGCTGCTGGGATTACAGGTGTGCACCACCACACCCAGGCTACAATCTGAGATTTTCAAGAAGTAATTTCCAATGCACTAAAAGTTCATCTTTTTTCTATTTTTTCTCTTGGAGTTTATATAAAATGGAGTGTGTTTTCTTTTTTAAGTATAGTCTCTTATTTACTTTATTCCATGTACTTTGTTTAATGTTAAAAGGTTTTTATGACAATATTTTTCTTAAAGGAGCTTTATGAAATTGTACAGTGATACTTTTCATGCTACTGCATCCCAGTATTTTTCAAAATATTTAAGTTTAAGAACATATAATTGCTTATAAATATGATGGACTAATGTGCTAGTATATTTATTTCCACTTTGCTTTTTTTGTGTTTTGGGGGGGATTTTTTGGTACCAGGGATTGAACATAAGGGTGTTCAACCACTAAGCCATATCCCTAGATCCCCCGCTCTTTTTATTTTTGTTTTGAGATAAGGTCTTGCTAGGTTGCTTAAAACCTCCCTAAGTTGCTAAGGATGGCCTCAAACTTGTAATCCTCATGCCTCAGCTTCCTGGGTTGCTGGGATTACAGGCATGCACCAGCATACCCAGCTATTTCTACATTTTTTTCTACATATAAAAAAGTTAACGTCTTATTGCAACATTAATATGCCACAAACTAAAGGTTGCTGTTACAGATTGGATATAAGGTATTCCCCAAAAGCTCCTGTGTTAATGATATTGCTAAAATGACTAGATTATGAGAGCCAAAATCTAATAAATCCATCATATGAGTAGACTAACTTGTTGATAACTGTAGGCAGGTGGTCATGGCTGGAGGAAATAGGTTTCTGGTAATACCCCTTGTAGATTTATCTTGGCCCTTGGCTCCTCCTTTTTCTCTTTTCTCTTCCTGGCTGGCTGGAGCTGAGATGCACTCCTCTACCACACCCTTCTGCCATGATGTTTTGCTTTACCTCATGCCTAGAACAATGGAGTTGGATGACCATGGACTGAACCTCTGGTGCTGTAAGCCAAAATAAACTTTCCCTCCTCTAAGTTGTTTATGCCACACATTTTGGCCACAGTGATAAAAAGCTGACTAACACAATTGCAAAAGTTTTAAAGCTTGTCATTTGTGTTACCAACCTTTTGTGTTGCATGAATCTAAATTCAAATATTCAATTCATGTCATTATCATCCCATGTATCCTTTTGATTTCTTTCAAGTGGCAGTAGTTTTTTTTTTGTTATTGTTAAGAAATTAATGGCACATTCTCCTGGAGAGGGGGGACAAGGTTAACTCAAAATTCCATTAGGAAAATAATTCCACAAGGATTTAGTTCCTAGAAAGGTAATCACCATTTTCCAAATCTCTAGTCAAGTATGATTTGGGGGAATTGAAACAAAGCATAGCAAAAGCTTCAATCATTATAATATACCCTGATGGTTCTTGGAGGAAATTACACAGACTACTATAAACTTGCTGATTTAATTCTTAATAAAGGAATGTTGTTGTCTTATAGACTATTTCAAGAACTTTGGTGACATTGTGGCTAATTACATAAAAACTATGCTCTTTACTTGTTAAACTAAGTATACTGTGTAAATATCATTAAGAATTTATTAAACAATAATTTTTAAATTCAGACTATTCAAAGTAAATTCATACCCAGTATTAAGATAAGCTTTGTGATTTGTTTCACACTGAATAGGGTCCACTTTCATAAATCAGAGTTTGTGGAAATATTTCTTTGGAATTCAGTCCATAAACAGACAGCAATACAGTTTCATTCCAAACATATGTAAAAGTCCTTTATTTGGCTATTAAACTCGTAACAGAATGAATAGCACATATCAAACACTAAAGTGTTTTAGTAGAAAGTTTAAAATTGCATGTCAGGTAAATTAATTAAAAAGACAAAAATAATAATCATTTCATCAATAAACTTCTCTTATAAAATGTTACCTGACATGGGGTCTTACTGTATTACCCAGGCGGGCTTTGAACTACTGGGCTCAAGCCATCCTCATTTCTCAGACTCCAGAATAGCGGTAGTACAAGCATGTGCCACCAGGTTCAGCTCTAGAACCTTTTGAGAATGGTTTACTGTGTACCCTGCACTGTGCTTGGGACTTTGGATTATTGTGTCATTTACTCCTTACAATTATCTTATTGAGGCTAATTATATCATCCTTCTTTTACAAATGAGAAAACAGATTTTCAAAAAGAAATAGTCATCAAAATAGTCAAATATTCAGACTTTTTACTAAACTCATGTTTCTCCCTATAAATATACTGAGCTCCACTGTATTATATACATCTATAAAGCAGGCCTTTAGATTTGTTTATGGTACAGCTGCAAAGTAAAGATGCTAGTTACCGTACCCACAAGTGACCTTGAAACTGCATCTATTCTTTAAGTTAACAACAGTCCCACTTAAAAAAGAAAGAAAGAAAATATGAAGATTAAAGAATAAAAATAGTAATTCAAAAGTTCATATTTTGCATATCTTCTCTCAGTGAACTTCAAGTCATGACGTTATTTTTCTGTTTTCCTCTTTCTCCCCCACACCCGATCCTATAAATAACAGTAAGATAGGAAACAAAGTAAAACCTTTTGCTGGTGTTTGTACCATTAGAAATTTGAAACATGTTTTCCTTTTACCCTGAAAAGTTAGCAAAGTCAGATTACATACATTTTACTTCTTTGCTTATGTTCAATTCAGAGGTAGTCTTGCCCTCTCAAAGTAACTACTGTGAGATCCTACTATTTGGCATTAGAAAAATAATTACAGGCTTTCATAACATAGAAATTCACAAAAAAGAAGTTCATATCTGCCCATTTTGGAAACCAGAATGGTTAACTATATATATATATGTGCTCATATGTATATAACTATATATATATAAAATGCTCATTCCTACCGTATTCAACTGATTGAACACAAAAAGACATGTAAATCAATTCTTCAAATATACCCAAATACCTGTTTCTTCAAGAGGAATTGCTATGGGAACAAGAAGATATATCTCTGCTCATTTTTGTTATGAAATATGTGAAACTGATTTTGAAAGATGTTACACATTTTTGCCCTTTTTTCTTCTATATTTTGCTCTGCCAGTCTGTCTCTTGGAGCTTTTCTTAGAAGAACCCCAATTAAAAAGCTGTGTGAGTGAAAAATGGCTTCTTTTCACAAGGATTCCACACAAGAGGTAAATTTGGTAAATCAGTTCCTCCCTGGCTCCTTGCCATTCACATCTTTTGGTTTTGAAATTCATTTCTTTGTAAGCATAAGGTGGTTGTTTTGAGGTGTTGTCAGGCCTCTGACAGGGTTATTGTGCTTGGTAGAAGGTGGTAGTTTTTGATCAATGTCTTCAAAGTCAAAGCTTGGAAAATAATAGCTGCACATCAAAACCTGGTGCCATAATGTGGTTAACATTGGACTCTTTCAGGTGGCCCCAGGGAATGACCTAATTCTCATGTGAGGCTTTACCGCAATTAGTCATTTATAATGGTATAGTAAGATTAATGTGAAGACATATAGCTTGAGATTCATTATCAAATGAGGTTCACAAAAATTATCACCAGAGGAGAAAATTGAGAAAACCTTTTTACTTTTTGATGTTTATCCTGCCAATTTTTTCTGAATTTCTAATTAATTACATTTCTGTTCTTAGGATATCTCTTATTGACTCACTGTACAAGAATGCTTACGTCTAATTTTTGAGCCATGTATGTAGTTATTTTATGATATCCTGCCTAATCAAAATTGTTCTTAAACCTTTCTGTTGTACTTTTTCCCTATATTCTTAGCACTTTTCCCAAAGGTGCCTTAAACATATTAAGTTGCTTGAAAATTAGAAATTTTT